>JANZXP010114819.1:0-17736 GCA_027576715.1 Erythroxylum flavicans
CTTGCCCCAAAATCTATCCATTTACTTAATCCTATTAATCTCAATCTATTTCCTTAATTATAACCTCAATTATCACCTGAAGCAGCCACACATTTAATCACTGACTTAAGCATCATACAAGGTTCATTTCAAGCTTCATTCAAACCTAAATGCATCATAGGAAAGTATCTTATTAATTGTTGTCTCAAACATCAGATAAAAGAAACATATTTTATGTAAAAGTCATTCCCATTTTCCAGCTTTTCCAACTCTATTTTCAGGTTAGTTTTGTATGACCCTTATGACCTAGAAAATGAGGTATTTAGGCAATAGCTTCTGCTAAAAATATGTTCCTATATGTCTTAGGTTTCTAACGACATATAATTTATGCAGTTTGGTTCAGTATTCTACGTGTTATACCCAAAATGCTAAAGACTGTTCTCAATCTACAATAGCACCCAGTACTCAACTTCAAGCCAAATTTCAAAACCCTTAAGGACATAATTTAAATTCAATTACTTCATGAAAATTGTAGCCATATGCCTCTAGTTTAATCTTAATTAAAACCATCCCATTTGGATATCTATAGATCAAGATATGGCCAAAATATATATGCTTATTCAGTAAAAATACTCCATCTAACATATTCCAGCACACATTTAACTTCATTTTCATCCTAATTAATCTCTTTTGCTTAGTCTATCATTTCTAACTTATTTCCTCATTATTTACCCTTCATTCTCACTTCCATTTCATCTCAATATCATTTACAACCAAATCATAATCTATGTTTGATCATTAACCCAAAAACAGAACATTCATATTTAAAAACATTCATTGTAAATTTCTGCACATGTACAACTCCCTTTATCACCTTTATTTCATCTCTAACTTATCACACTAATTCTTCCCATTTCAAGACACCATAGTACTCTTTTGATTAGCTTCAAACTTATTTTAACTCATCTCTATAACACCCAAAGCACCCACATTAATACAAGGAAAACAGAGCATAAAAACATCCATTCATCTATCAAATTTCTGCACAATTTCTATATCATTTCAATGATCATTCTAACTTAAATCATCTCAACAACTTATGACATGTTGATCATCATATATGTAAAAGCAAGACATGAACCTACCCACATATCTAATTCGCGTTTCAGCATGTACACATCCTTATTTTATGATCATTTAACTCTTAACTATCATCAAAACATGTTTCATTCAATAAATAAAGAAGAGTAATGCTTTATACTCACTTGTTTACTTTAAGATCTTCAAAATCTCACTTAACCCTAGCTTTCTTTGAACCATATGATCATCACCATTGTAGGGACAAAAAAGGTTGTAGGGTTAGGTCTTTTAGTGACAATGAAGAAAACAACGAAATCTTTGGAGTGTAAGGTGAAGAATTTTGGCAAAACTCAAGGTTATGTGGGTTGGGTGAGTGTGTCGTGGATAAGGGAAAAGCAAGAAGAAGAAGAAAATGAAGAAAGCATGTAATGAAATAATGATGAAAGACCATGAGATGGTCTTTCAATTAGGTAAGTATCATGAAAAGCAAGGTAACAATTGCTTGGTGAGTGTCATGACACTTACCACTTAAATAAACAATTTAATAATTGAATTTCTTAAGCTAACTAATGTCTCCCAAATTCTAATTCAATTGTCACCCAATTTTCAATGTAACATGTCAGTAAATCTTAATGTCACTTATCAATAATTTCTACTATCATTTGACATTTATTTCTACTGCTATTTATCAATTGTCCTTACACTGGGCATTTTCTTAGTCTAAAAATACCCACAATTTTAGAAATTTTCTAAATTTTTACCAAAAATTCTAAAACAATACTTATATACACCAAATCAATTTTCAAGACATATTATCCACAATTCACCGTATAATCACATTTATAAATCAATTATAACTGGTAAATATCAAATGAGTGTATGAACAATAATTGTAATGTGTGCAATTTTCAACAATCACGTGTGTGTATGCTAATATTTTGCATGAACATGGAATGCATTTTTCTATTCTTTTATTACTATTTCTCATTTACAGAAATCTTAGGTTATAACCCTTAGTATGGAAACAGGATGATACAAGTAATGTGTATTAGATATAAATGACTAAACATTGGAGAACATGAAGTAACCGTGAGTGAGAATTGGATAATTATATGAACGCATGTGATTGATGAATAAATCAATCTTGATTAAGGTATAAACCTAATTACAAAATGGTAGTATACAAGCTATAAAGTTTGAATGATCTGAAAGCGTATAAGTACAGTCAAGATATTTATATATTAATACATACCAGGAAGGTTAATTGAGCATGCATTGAAACATGATATGTATACATGTGAATGAATGAATAATTATATGATTGAAAACTTAATGATATGTAAAATATGTGTGTATTACAAGAAGATAGATAAACAAGCTGATTGTCAACATCCAAACATTGTTAGATCATCAAGGCAATAGCTTATCTGTAGTGTACTGTAAATTACCTAGATGTGTAAACTCGATTATATGAGTTTTTGTTTGATCTGTATGCTTAATATGAAACGTGAGAACAATTGAACGTGAAATTTTGAAATGAATATGAAATGTGTGAGCAATTGAATATGAATTGCCAAACTTAGATTTGATGAATTTGATACATGTGATAGAAGCAAACAGGAATGAAAGGTAATGAAACATGGCATATGGAATGATCATCATATTGAAATGCATGATCAGATAAAGGAGTTGTGACCAGAGTGACCAATGTGAAAAAGAGCTTTAAACTCAAGATTATGCACAAAGAGCCACAGTGTCAATTATTAATGAGCCTGGTATCCACAACAGATACAGGACAATAAATGAAATGAGCCTGGTATCTACAACAGATACAGGAAAGTAAATAAGCGCTCGGTCATAACAAAGCAAAAAAAATTGTAGTCAGATGTGCATTTGTATATACATCCTTATATGTATCATATAATTAAACTGAAATGAATTATTGAATTGATTGAAATACAGTTGAAAAGTCAATAAGGATGTGTTGTGTTATCAAATGTTAGTTTACTTGATATACTTATGAAGGTATGATAATCTTGATGTACTTGATAAGGTATGATAAAATGTGATGTGATATTCAATACTGGATAATATGTAATATTTGTTGAAATAGGAATGACTTGTCTCTGTGTATCTGACTTGAGTGAATACATCGATGATTCACTCACTGAGTTCACAAACTTATCAAAATTACAATGTTGATTTTTAGGTTAAGAGGAGATCTAGTTAAACTAATTAGAGTATAGCTGCTGCAATTAGATATGAGTTAGTGGTCGGGATTAGTTATACCTACAGATGTCTCTAGTCATTATGCATCAAAAATTGCATTTCTCACCTATTGTCAAATGTATATGTAAACTCTGAAGTGTAATAACAATTGTGATTTAATATGCTTGTGAATGAAATGATTCAAAATGAACATTTAAAATGCTTTTGATATGTGATGCCTTCAATAATGTCATAATTTGATCGTCGTATCGTACCATCCTCGTTGAGTATGTTCTCGAATAATTGTCGATACATTTGGGGCATATGCTCTATGAGAGTGGTATGTTACAACCGTACATATGGCCGTGCACTTCCCGAAGCTCATGCATCTCCCCAGAACCCTAAATTTTGTTATAAAGTAACATTTTGGGAGGTGAATAAAGAGGCAGTTAGGAGGAGTCAAAGAGTAGATAGTGGGGAGGTGATTCCAAACATGGAACTCATTCTCCAAGAGCGAATTAGTCTAGAGAAGTGGAAGACATGAAGAAATCATCAAAAGATCCATCGAAATACAACATGAAGCCTTTACATTAGAAGAAAATTCGATAGAAGATAATCAGGGAGATTTAGAATTATGAACCCATTATTTTCAATTCGTATTCCTATTTATGTATGCTTGATTTCATATTCGATCATGTGAACTAAACATCCAGTTAGTATTTAGGTTAGATGAACCTTATATTAATACTTTGATGGGATTTGTTTCTTTTATTAATGCAATTTGTTGTTTGATATATTGTGGTTTGATTACGCTTTTTAATTATGTTCTAATAACCTAAGAATATTATATCATAATTTGATTTCATACGTAGAGATTGAGAAATCCTAGTGTGAATAGATCTACAATAATTAGAAGGAGTTGATTGCAAACCTAGAGATAGGATAATATAAATCTTCTAGATTATGGTCAAACCTAATAGAGGGACTCATAAATTGGTAATGCAATCCTATAAGATATAACCTTAGTAATTTGGTTAGAGACCTCATAATTAGTTATTAGTAGACTCAAGGTCAACTATTAACATATCATATAAGTCTCCACGGCCTAATACATCAATAAAATAATTGCATGATAAAAGATCAATCTGTTAAGGGTTTGAGGGGATTCGAACCTAGATACTAATTTTTGATAACAATAGTTTTTTTAAATGAATTCCACCATCTTTGTATTCATTATCGTATCCTTTTTCTTTAATTTTTTAATAGTTTTTTTAAGTGAATTCCACTGTCTTTGCATTCATTATCATGTCCCATTTCTTTAATTATTTTATTTTTTATTTTCTTTTTATTAAAAATCTAAAATCAATTCGTAGGCTAGATAATAAGAGAAGGGTAATTACTAGTGTTCATCGTCTTCATGGGACCGAGCCGTACTTGCTGTTACTAACTACAACTATGCCAAGCACTTGCGTTTATTACATTATTGACCAACTCACGAAATAAGTCAATCAATTTTTTGGCGTCATTGTTAAGGACTTTGATATTAGGAAAGCCTAAATGCTATTACTCTAGTCATTTTCATTTTATTTTGTTTTATCTTTGTTTTTATCTTCTTTTATTTTTATTTTAATTTTTATTTATTTTATTTTATTTTATCTTATTGTATTTGTAGCTTATTAATTTAATTAAATTTTGAATTTCTCTACTTGATCTTGAGCTTATGGTTTATTATAGGAATTATGATCCATTGTCATAGCCACAGCTCACAATAAAAGGATAGAGTAGCAGTACTTTTATGGGAGCTAGAATATGTCTTCTTAAACTATGACATCACCATACAGTACAGTAGAGTGAGGTGTTCTCACATGTTTTTGGAAGCTCAACCGATATTCAAGTCGTGCAGTGACATTAGTGGGAGATATCAGTACAATCATGAATGTAGAGCACCTACTTATACATGGGAGAAACCTAGCATGTACAATTAACCTCAAGGTACGCTATACGAGAATAACTACAATTCAGAGTGAAGCAATTCTTATACTTATACATGGAATAATCATGTTCCAGCTGAATACTTACAACACCAAGCACCTCCAATTAACGTGCTAACTTTGGAATATAAATTAATGGAAATCCTTCTTGAAATGAAAGTTGATCGACAAAAATTTGAGAGTGAAGAAAGGACAAAGGTTAGCTTCATAAATGGAGGGACGTTTTAAAAAGAGCTTTTGAAAGAAAAAGAAAGTGTTACAGATAACTAATGGAATGTCTTGCCAAGAGAGTAGCTAGTTAACGTGAATTCAATGATAGACTTTCTTTACCTACATATAATGAGTATAATTTGAGCTTCCAACTATCTCAGAGTGAAGAAGAGACAACATTCGATTTCATGAATGAAGATATATTTCAAGTAACTGAGGAGGCAACTGTTGTTTAGAGAAATATGATGCCCGAGTTTATTTAAGATTCAAACATGAGGCATCAGGAAACGGAGGTTTGACAGAATATGGTGAAACAAATCGATTAGCTGGTGGATATATTATCTGACTAGATGCAAGGAAGTTTGCCTAATTCTACTAAAATTGATACTATTAATCGAGAGGTAACCACCCTTAATAGTAGAGAAAAGCTTCCTGAAGAAGAAGACAAAGAAATCTCCATCCAAGAAGAGGAAGTAGAAAAGTGACAGAAGATAACTGAAGAATATGAGTCAGAAGCCTCTGTCCAGGAAAAGAAAGAAGAAGAAGAAGAAGAGTGGACAGAGGAGGTTGAGGAAGAACTGGCAAAGGAACCAAGTAAGGAAACTACTGATGAATCGTTGATAATGACCTTAAGTACAAAGGGTTCTCACTTCCTCAAAGACAAATTATTCGAGCTGATTGACGATTCAGAGAGTTTTATTATTCCCTCTTTCATTAACAATTTGTCATTAAAAAGGACATTATTGCTTGAAATCGAATTTATTAATTTGATAAATTATGTCCTTTTGACCATCTTACAACATGTGGCTTGTTTGCAGGCTATGAAACTACTTTTTGGAGCAAAGGATGGAACCAAGCCATTGATTATTGATCCAGGATGATGTCAACATGCAGGTTACGTCGAGCTAGAGAGCTAAAGAAGCACTACATGGGAGACAAACCATGAGTTAGTTTTAATTTTATTTCAATTTCTATATTATTTTGTTTTTGCTTTCATGTTAATATAGGATTTTATTTTCTGTTATGTTATTTCTTTTGTTTCGTTTTATCTTTTTCTTTTATATTTTGCAAGGATGTTAGTTTTATACTAGATGGATCAGAATCAGAGAAATCGTCATGATGGGGAAAGTACCACTATGCCCTCTTACTTTTTCATAAATGCTTATATTGTGTACATTAGGGACAATGTATAACTTTAAGTGTGGTGATAGGTTTGATGAATTCTAATGACTTCCTTAACCTTATTATAATCTAGATTATAAATTTTATTAACTAGTATCTTGAATTGGTTGAATATGTCCATGAATACTATATTTCCTTGTTAAATATTGATTGAATGGGTATGCAAAAGGATGATGGTTAGAATAAAATTAGTTTTCTAAGCCATTTTTTGTAATCATTGAAATATTCAAGTTGAATGATATTGCATATTGTGAACACACATATATTCATATTTTTTGTGAGCTTTTGAGCTGAAAAGGCACATTTTTCAAAATTTTTAAATCTCTTGTTATTCTTTCATATGTGTGATATCATGTATAGTAAGATAATTTTAAAACTTGCTTTTATTATACATGTTGAGACCATATTTTTTAAATTAGAAACATTGAAATGATAAAGGCACTTAGAATTAACAACTTGTTTTAGTCTTTTTTTCTAAAATTACCATACCCAAAAATTTACCTTAAGGAATAACCAAGTTGAGTCTTAGCCTTTTTCATTGTTTAAACCCAAATTATAAACCTTTATCTTATTTTTCTTTAAAGACCTTTTTATTGTTTTGAACCTTGAAGGTTGTTTACATTATTTACTCATTGAGACTTGAAATTTGTGAAAGGTCCAATATTGCTTAAATTATGGTACTAAATGTTTAGTGTAAAAAAGAGAAAAAAGAAAAAAAGAAAAGCATAAAAAAATAAGTATATACTACCAGTAGTTTTGTAATGAAAGGACTTATATGTACTCATTAACAAGTCTTGAATTATATGATGTAGTAAATTTGTTTCAATTTATCCCTTTTTATTATCCCAATCATACCTGACCTAAGCCCCATTACAACCTACACAAAGATCTTTTGATTTTTGTTTATAGTTTGTACAGAAATGGTGGAGATGTGATTTTATTGCAAGTTTATGGTAAGAGTTCTACTATGCATTGATTGAGAGTTTTGATACTTTTCACCCTAAACACTTAAGTGCATTGAGTGAAATCTTTATGAGGGTGAAAAGATATATGCTTTTGATTTTAATGTGATTGTCAATGTGATTACTATTAATATTGATTAGGAAGTTAATTTTAGGATAACTTGATTCTAATTGTATGTTAATTTGACTCAATAGGATATGATGATGTATAGTATGAATGGACAAGTTGCAATTGATGATGGATTAATGTTGTAAATTTATAATTTTGATTATGGTTTGCTTAAGGACAAGTAAAAACTTAAGTGTAGGGATGTTTAATAGATGGATGTTTGAGTATATTTTACCACCCATATTTGATTTATTTTGCTTGATATTTTATACTGTTATTGTCTATTTAATACTTAATTCGCTCTAAATGCTTTTATAGATGATGATTGCCTTCTTTGATTAAAAAGAGAATAATTCGGATGAGATTGTAATAGAAATTGAATTATTTGAATTGCGGAAAGGATGAACGACTGTGCAGATGGCCTTGCATTTCCCTGAGCATATGCATTTTCACGATTCTTATAATGTCATACATCTCCCTAGAACCCTAAATTTTGTTATAAAGAGACATTTTGGGAGGTGAATAAAGAGGCAATCGGTAGGGGTCGAAGAGCAGACAGTGGGGAGGTAATTCTAGACATAAAATGCATTCTCTAGCTATGATTTTGGTCCAGAGAAGTGGAACACGCGAAGAAATCATCGAAAGATCCATCGAAATACAACTTCAAACCTTTACATCGCAAGAACATTCGATATAAAATAATCAGGGAGAGTTAGAATTATGAACTTGATGTTTTCGATTCGTATTCCTATTTATGTATGTTTGATTTTGTATTCAATCATATGTAACTAAACGTCTAGTTATTATTTAGGTTAGATGAACCTTATGCTAATACTTTGATATGATTTGATTCTTTTATTAATGTAATTATTTTTTGATACATTGTGATTTGATTATGCATTTTAATTATGTTCTAATAACTCGAGAATATTATATCATAATTTGATTTCGTACTTAAAGATTATGAAATCCTAGTATGAATAGATCTACCGTAATTAGAAGGAGTTGATTGCAACTTTAGAGATGGGATGACATAAATCTTTCAGATTAAGGTTAAACCTAATAGAGGGACTCATAAATCAGTAATGCAATCCTATAAGATTTAACATAAGTAATTCGGTTAGAGACCTTAAGATTAGTTGTTAGTAGACTCAAGATTAGTTATTAGCTTACCATAGGAGTCTTCACAGTCTAATACATCAACAAAATAATTGCATGATAAAAGATCAATTTGTTAAAAGTTTAAGGGGATTTGAACCTAGATACTAATTTTTTATAACAATAGTTTTTTCTCAAGTGAATTCCACTATCTTTGCATTTATTATTGTTTCCTATTTCTTTAATTGTTTTAGTTTTTATTTTCTTTTTGTTACAAATATAAAATCAATATGCAAGCTAGCTAACAGGGGAAGGGTAATTAACTAGCATTCATTGTCTTTGAAGGATCGACCCATACTTGCCGATATTATCTACAGCTATGCCATGCACTTGCAATTATTACATAATTGACCAACTTATGAAATAGGTCAATCACTAACATTTAAAAAAACTTTAATTCAAGTCAAACCAAGATGCTTTGTATGTAGAATTAATATAACAACATTGCTTATAGACTAACATTATTAAGATGAGGAGTGAATGTCTTTTAAGTGTGAGGTTAAAGTTGAAATTTTGAAAATGTTTTACAAGATGTTATGTTGATGATTAAACCGATTGCGAATATGCTAAGACATTATGATTTTGTAAATAAATTTTTTGATTTGTAGTTCAAATTTTCTTAATCTAATTTATTCTATATGAGGTATGGTGATAAATTAGAGTCATATTTTGCATTATTGATGTTTTGGTCAAAGACGACCAAAAACTAAATGTGGGGGATTTGATAAATAAAAATTATAACATATTTTATACCCTTATTTTATATTTTTGACATAGAACATTTAGGTTAAATTATTGCATTTTCTTATAAATTATTCAAGTTATTTAATATCATATTTTATTTCTAAAAGGGGTTTAAATTGTACTAAATATTTTCCTGTAGGCTTAGTGGATTTAAGGAAAGTAATATAGAAGAAAATTTGGCCATTAACCTAGAAGGAAGGCCAAAAACAAGCAAACAACCCACCAAAATAAGCAAATAAGTAACACAAAATTCTTATAACAGCCTAGCAAAAACGTAAATAACCTGAAATGCAACAGTCAAGAGAGATCAAAACGCAAGAGCAAAGAGAGAGCAGATGTAACAACCAAGATAGTATAAAATACAACAATAAGAAGAAAACTCAGTAGATAAAACGTAGTAGTAGAGATGAAAACTCAGCAGCCAAAACTTAAAAATAAGAGGAGCAAAATGCAGTAACCAGAAGAGCAAAACGTAGCAGAAATAAAATGAGCAAATCACAACATGCCAGCAGCAGAAAATTAAATCAACAACAACAGACCCAGCACAAAATCCATTTAAAATGGAGAAGATAAGCAAAAAATCACCAAAGATCCAACAACGTGCTACTCTTGGAAACATTCTTTAGGCTATAAAAAGGCATCAGCTTGGTAGGAGAAAGCAATAAGCAGTCCACAAAAAAGGTGAGATTTTAAAGAGGATTTTTCATTTGTTAAAGGCGATTGAAGCAAGGAGTTAGGATGAGGATGTGTAGGAGTGTTCAAAAAGCCACAAACCACTAAGATTGAGCTCGTTCGTGACTGGTAAGGAAGAAATTTCAAACCTTTAGGGTTGGTCCAAGATCTGTGAAGGCAGAAAAAATTGAATGCATTTTCTCAATTTTCTCCCCTCTTTGATTATGATTTCTTATTCTTAGTTAATTCCAATTGTTAAATTTATTTTATAGATGCACTTTGAATATTTGGATTATTAATTTTCTGAATTCATTGACTTATTACTGAGTTAATTTACTACTTATATAATGTATAAATTCTTTGATTTCTGATTCATGTTCTTTATATGAATGGAGACATCCTTGATCTTTGAATGTGATACTTAAATCATTAATTCATAACACGTTGTATGAATTGAAATTTATTTATTCTTGAATAAATTAATGATGGTTGGATGTATCTCTTAGTTCATAATGCACTTTGAGTTGGCATTGAGCTAGTTCAATTTTAAAAATTGAAGGGAGGCAGGTTAGGACTATCTGGTTAGTTTTCTATGCTTAACTTGTTAAATAACTCAGATGATCCAAGTATATCAAATTACATGGCTAAACTAAAATTAAAACCACGTTTGTCCACTTGTACATATTAGATTAAGTTAGAATAAAGTTTGAAGTTGTTTATTTATTTTGATTGTATTCAACTCAAAAATTGTAAACCCCCTCCCCTTTTTATAGATGTGCATTTATTTTGGATTAATTCATAGGCTTTAAACTTGTTGCAAATTACTTACATTGAAGTTTAAAATGGAACAAAATAATTGATTCATAACAAAATAAAGAATTTACAAGAAAAACAATGACTTTTCTAAATGTTGACCAAGTTGCATAAAATATTCTAGAATTTTGTTAAGTTGTGTTTGAAATTTGGAAAGCAAATTAAATGTTTAATTATATACTTCTTGTTTTACTTATGATTTGACTTGTCCTATAAATTACTTAAGCTGTAATCTATCTAACCAATTTGGTTTGAGTTTAGGGAGCAAATTAGATATTGAAATGTTTTTTTTTAATAAAGGAAAGAAAGAATGAATTAATAGATAAAGAAGTTTACATCCTCAAGGAGGTTCATGGGATTAACCCTCAACACAAAAGAGCACATTGGATACACCTAAAACACAAAAGAGAACATTGAGTATGTAAATAGCACGCGACTTAGAGATTCAATGAATGTAATAGAGTGGAACTACAATCTTTTGCAAGATTTCTTAGTAAGATAATTCCTCGAGTCCCATTTATAGCTTCAATGATAAATGCATCTACGATTTTGCCTTTAGATTTAAACTTTCTTGCATTCCTTTCTTTCCAAATTGTTTAAACACATAATGCCATAGCCATTAAGTAGATCAATTTATTAGTCATAAGAATAGAGGCTTGTGTGGCTAGTCAATGAATAATGATGGAAATAGAATTATCAGAACCATTCCATAAGCATTTTAGCTTCACCTATTCCTAAATAAACTTAGAAACTAGACACATAAAAAATTGGTGATCTCTACTTTCATCTTGTGCAGAACATAGAGAGCAGCTTCTGTTGATATCAAGGTAAGAAAATTTACTTAAATTGATCTTATAGCTGCTGAAAATTCAGATTTGTGAAAGTAATGTAGTTAGTTTTATTGGATATATTAGAGTTGTAAAACCACTTGAAACGTGTTTGCATGGAAGATAGTTGATATAAGAAAATAAATTGAGACATTGATGAAGTATGAATATATTTTTCTAAGCTAAAATTTTCATATTTGTATAATTTGATGAAGTATGAATATATTTTTCTAAGCTAAAATTTTCATGTTTGTATAATTTGATTTCACCATTAACAATTCCAGCATTATATATATTTTGATGATCATAATTTGTGTCAAAAACAATAATTTCCAGCTCTTGAATATTTATTTTGTGGTTCTAAAAATATGTTATAACTTTGTTTTCTTAAGTTTTGATGTTATATCTTACTAATATGGTTAAAGGACATTACATGAGTGTTAACGTAGTTTATATTTTTTCATGGAATTCCCTTCATATAAGAAAAATTATTAGGATGTAATTATCTCTTTTCAAAGTATTATAATAAATAAACTAATTTAGTAAATTAACTTTCCTCGTGGGATCAACTCTTATTTGCTATATGCTAAATTGATTAAAAATTTTTGAAATTAAAATAAAGATTTAATTTGTATACACCTAACGACATTATGACATATCATTTGGAATAGGCCAATTAAGGATGACCTTAATCTTTGTAAGATCCATCTCCACTCTATGGTAGGATGTAATAAAACCCAAAAATACAACACTTGGTTACATGAAAGAACACTTTTTAAAGTTGATATAATACTTCTTATGCCTCAGAACCGTCAAGACTTGTTGTAGATCTAATAGGTTGTCTTCCTTATTTTGACTATATATTAACAGATCATCAAAATATATAACCAAAAATTTGCCCATAAATGGTTAAAACACTTGATTTATCAATCTCATAAAAAGTGCTATGTGCATTTGAGAGTCCAAATGGAATCCTTAACTATCCGTAAAGTCCCTGTTTAATCTTGAAAGTCAATTTCCATTCTTCTCAAAGTCTGATTCTAATTTAATGGTACCCACTTCGTAAGTCTATCTTGGTAAAGATAGTAGTTCCATTCAACATGTTTAATATGGCAACAAAGCAAGGTATTGCAAACCTATAACTTATTATAATCTTATTTATCTTCTGACAATCAATGCATATTCGCCAACTTCCACCTTTTTCAAGAGTCAATAATATTAAAATTGTACAAGGACTAAAACTATAGCACCCCACTCCCATCCGACACGTGCCCGTACGTCCATCAAACATTCGAGCACATGCCCAGTGGAAACAGTGCGCTAGAGAAATCACATCACTTAACATGGTATCATATTAAAATACAAATACTCATTATCTAAAACTTAATTCCTCATTTTCATTTCATAAAATAGAATATACATTGTAGCATTACAAACATCATCCATATATATACAATATCAAAAACTTATCAAAGTCTACAACCCTATTTACAAAATAAGCTATATAAATGAGGAACTATACAAAAACTCCATCTATCCCTTCTATCTCAGCTAACTGACCTTGGAGCCATTTCTTCTATCCAAAAACACAAGAACTAGTCTTCTTCTAGAGCGTCTTAGCAACTAAGTATCCTCTCTTGTACTTGAAAAGTCACGTTACAATTTTGATAAGTTTTGCAAATTCATTGAGCTACCCATCATCGATGACTCACTCAATCAAACACAGTACAATTCATAATTCACATTTAATTTCAAATAAGTAATAACAAATATTGCACATCACTTTACCAATTATCGTGTAAGCATCAAATATCACTTTGTTCACTTATTTCACATTTAGAACAGTTTACCCAATTTATTTTGATCATTTAAAACATACATATCAAATATATATGCAATGCTCATGAGACTCACTTTCAATTATTACTTTGTTATGAGCGAGTGCATTTTTCACTGCCCCGTATCCACTGTAGATATCGGGCTCATTAATAATTGTCACGTATTTGTTGGGATACCAAGCTTACTATATACAGTGAGCCAAAGGCTCTTACCACATTCTGAGCTTTAATCTCTTTTTCGCTGGCGACTCTGGTCACAACTGCCTTTATCTTATCATGCATATCATATAATGAAAACATCACATCATATAAGTTCAATCAATAATTTTGTTTTAATATGCACATTCACTTTCACATCTCATCGAACCTAAGTTCAGCATTCAAAAAATATGTTGGGTACACTTATTTCTATCAAATTCACATACAGTGAGCACTTCTAATATGATTTTCATGCATCAAACACCTTGGACAATTGATGTCTAGAATCAACACATTAACATCAATAATAATTTGACATTTGACACTTAAACAAAGATAAACAATCATAGTGAGCACATCTAGGTTACTCACAGTATGCCCCAGATAGCTATTGCCTCGACGTCTCGACAATGTCTGAATGTTATCGCTCTAATTACTCTTATATATCATGCAACATATACATATTTATAAATTACTAATTTACACAATCACATTAATACTCAATCATACACATGTATATGTGTTATGTATAATGCATGCTCAATTTGACTATTCCGGGTATATTTCCTTAATTCACATCTTATGATCATTCATACGTCAAAACTCATGTATGTCTAATTTGATCTTAGGTTTACACCTATACAAGATTATTCTAAGTTCATCATTCAATCATTCACTAAGGTTTTTCTTTATAAGATCATAAAATATCTAATTTATCATTCGCCTTTACTTAATACACATCATTCATCTTCTTTGAATCACATTAGCCTTTGTACGATCACTTTCATTCTTATAACATCTCCAAATTTCCATATATCAACAATTGATATTTAACAATCGATTCTTAAGTTACATCCTTAATCATCACCCTAAACATATCACACATTTAGTCACTTAATCTATTGTCAAACTAAGTCCATTTCAAGCCCAAATGCATCTTAGGAAAGTACCTAACCATTTGTTATTTCAAACCTCACATAAAAGAAGCATATTTCACTAAAAAGTTATTCCCAAGATCGTGGATGACTTCTTACTATCGTGGGTTTCGTTAACAGAAAGTTTTAGACCCTTTTAGGCATTCCCACGATCGTGGATGTATTACATCCGAAAATCCCAACCAAAATTCTTCCCATTTTCCAGCTTTTCCATCTCCTTCAAGTTACATCTAACATATCTTATGCTTAGTCTATCATTTCTAGCTTAACTCCTCATCATTTCCTCTTCATTCTTACCTCCATTTCAACTCGATATCAATCACAAACAAATCCTACTCTAAGGTTGATCATAAACACCAAAAACAGAACATTCATACATATATATTCATTATCAATTTTCTTTACACATTCAACTTCATTATCACCTTCATTTCATTTCTAAACTATCATCCTAATTTCTTCTCATTTCAAGACACCACACTACTTTTTTTTCTTTAACATTAAACTCATTTTAGTTTACCTTAATAATAACTACCACAAATTCATGTGATTATACATCAAAAACAGAACATGTAAATAGCATCCCTTTATAAAAAATTCTGCATTCTTTCTACACCATCATAATGATCTTTATATCTCAAAATCATCTCTACAACATCTTATGAATTATTAATCATCATATGTACAAAAACAAGACATGAATATACCCTTGTTTCACATTCACATTTCATCATATACTCTTCACCATTTTATGATCATTTAACCCCTAGCTATCATCATAAAAATTGTTATTCAACAAACCATAAAGAATAATGTTTTACACTTACTTGTTTAACTTCAAGGTCTTCAAATCATAACTTAACCTTAGCTTCTAAACATCACTCGATCATCATCATTCAAGGTGAAAGGTTAGGTCTTTTAGTAATAAGATGGAGAAGATGACAAAAATGGAAGTAGTAAGTGAAGGGTGAGAGCAAGATCCAATGTTGATGAAGATTGGTGAGTGTCGTGGAAATGAAGAAGGAAAGAAATGGAGAAGATTATGAAGAGAAGAAGAAAGCAAGAGTGAAAACAATTAAAATGGTCTTTTAATGTGTTAAAAGAATCGTGAATAAGTATGGCAAGGTTAGTGACACTTGTCACTTGTTACCTCCCCTTGGTTCCAATTGGTTCTCTTTAATAACTATTCCATTTGTCTCCAATTGTCCCTTAATTTTCTATGACACTTGTAATTAAATCCTAAAGCCATATATATCATTTATGTCTATTGCCATTTGACACTTATTTCTATTACCATTATTCAATTGTCTTGTCACTTGGCATTTTTTTAGTTCAAAATATACTTAAATTTTCATAAATTTTTCCTAAATTTTTCTCAAAAAATTCTAAATCGATATTTATACTCATCAAAACAATTTTCAAGACATTTAATCCACAATTCACATTATAATCACATCAAAAATCAATTATACCCAAAAAATGTCAATTGAGTGCATTAACAGTCATTGTAATGTGTGTAAATAACCAAATTCACGTGTAAGTATGCTATATAATGCATGAGCATGAAATGTGTTTCCTAACTTCTCAATAATGTTTCTCATGCACATTATTCTAGGGTTCTAATCCTTAGCTTGGGAAAACGGGACATTACAATTTTCCCTCCTTAAGAAATTTCGTCCTCGATATTCTTACTTGATTATTCGAATAAGTGGGGATATTGTTTCCTCTTGTGCTCCTCCGTTTCTCATGTGGCTTCCTCACTTGAATGATTCTTCCATAGGATTTTCACCAATGGAATTTCTCAGTTTCTCAACTATTTCGTCTGATATCCCACTATTTTGATCAACTATTTAACATAACTCAGATTACTCGCTATTTCAACCTCCTGAGTCGATAACACATGCGTCGAATCAGACCGATATCTCCTGAGCATACTCATATGAAACATATCATGTATCTAAGACATCTCAATCGATAAGGCTAATTTGTAAGCCAATGGTCCAATCCTCTCAATAATCTCATAAGGACCAACATACTTAGGGCTCAACTTACCCTTTTTACTGAATCTCAGCACTCCTCGCCAAGGCGATACTCTCATAAACAGTTTGTCTCCTACTCTGTATTCTATATCCTTTTGATGCTAATCTACATAACTCTTTTGTCTATCTTGAGCTATTTTAATTCAACTTCATATTAGTTTCACTTCATCCACAGTATCTTGTATCAGTTCTAGGCCTTCTATTATTCTCAGACCCTCTTCATCCTAATATAAAGGCAAACGACATTTTTTGCCATACAATGCCTCATACGGTGCCATTCCGATACTACTGTGATAATGGTTGCTGTAAGCAAATTCAATCAAGGCTATATACTAATCCCATGCTCCTTGAAACTCCAATACACATGCCCTTAGCATTTCCTCAACAGTCTTAATTGTTCTTTCACTCTGTCAATCTGTTTGAGGATGAAATGCAGTACTGAAGTTTAACTTCATACCCAGAGCTGACTGTAGACTCTTCTAGAATCTCGAAGTAAATTTGGGATCCCTATCCGATACAATGGACACTAGAACCCCATGTAATCCCACTACTTCGTTCACATACCTCTGGGCTAACTGATCTAGTGGGTTATTCTCTCTCACTAGTAAGAAATGGGCCGCCTTTGTCAATCGGTCCACCATAACCTTTATAATATCATATTACCTCAAAGTTTTAGGCAATCCTATAATGAAATCTATCATAATTCGCTCTCATTTTGTAACATCCCGTTTCCAGAGAACGGGTCGGACCAAAGAAACGGGTCCTGATGTGGTAAATTACCACATCTCATG
>JANZXP010114857.1:0-17732 GCA_027576715.1 Erythroxylum flavicans
TAGCCATTTTAATTAAATCATTGTTATCTATTAAATTGAGTATTAAATATTTTTCTGAAATTTTTGTTCTTGATTGACTTATATTATTGCCTATGCTTATTTTACGATCCCACCACGCATTTTTCCCGGGGTCAACACTTGTGAATTTTTTTTTATGATTTACCTCAAATTTTTGTTCGGAGGTAAGTTAAATGAGTTTGTTTGTTTTAAGTATCACTGGTGGGGAATCGCTCCCTCGTGGGAACGCGTCCAGATGTCACGTAGGACGTCGAGCCCATGACCCGCCTGGGGAGGGGTTCCAGCAGGAACATTTACCTGAACTTTTCGGAAAGTCTCCAAAATTTCCTTCTCTTGCTCTTCCTTCTTTACTTTGGCAAATCGACTTAGAAAAGGAGGCAGAATTACCATGTTTTGGAGCTTGTTTTGCGTCAATTTTTGTTATGAAGGTGCCTTTTGCATGATTTCTTCTTCTACCTCCCTTCTGGAATTTTTCAGAAGTGGTTCCTGCAATTCCTTACCACTCCGCAATGTAATAGCCTTTGGACTTTGTATAGGATTGATCTTCGGTTATGCTGGAAAATTTCCAGAAGTTTTTGCTTCCAATCGATTTATGGCAGTTGCCATTTGGCTTATTTGATTTTTGATATTCTTTTGTTGATTTTCCATATTTTGGATACTTGATTTAGTATTCCATTGAAACGTCAAAGTGTTAGTGGCTAAAGATTGCACTATATCTTCCAAAGATGGCTTACTGTCGAAATTTGCTATTACGTTTTGATTTTACCGAGGCACATATGATTGTCTATACTACTAGAAATTCGTGGTCGCTTGCTACCCTTGAGGATTTTCATAACGCAAATTTGGGTGATCGCACTATCCTAGATTGTAGGTCTTGGAATATGGGTCATATTTTCTTTGACTCGGTCCAGCAAAACCTCCCACGGCATTCACATGTTCTGCATTTTTATCCTGTAATACCGGACATGCATCAGTAGAATGTCCTAACATTGAACATATTCCACATACCTTTGCTTCTTCTTTCTTCGTAACCGCGATTTGTCGCTCCAAAGAAGTAAGGTCATCCAATCTTTTCTCCAACGTGGCCACGTTCACTTCATTCATGGCTTTTGTTCCATGCCCAGTAAGTATTCCAAATTGTTAAGTGTTGGAAGCCATGTTCGCGATCGAAGCCGTTGCGGCCGCCGGCATCTTATCAACTAAAGCACCACCACTTGTAGCGTCAATCATACTCCTATCCATGAGCGAAAGACCTTCGTAAAAATATTGAATTAACAATTGGTCAGTTATTCGGTGATAGGGACAACTAGTACAAAGTTTTTTTAAATCTTTTCCAATATTCGTAGAGTGTTTCTCCTGTTTGTTGTCGAATTCTGCAAATTTCCTTTCTGATGTTGGCTGCTCTTTATGTTGGAAAATATTTCTCAAAGAAAAGCCTTTTCATTTCAGCATATGTTTGGACGTTTTCTCCGGTTGAATAGTATAACCAATCTTGAGCATCATCCTTGAGAGAAAATGGGAAGGCTCTTAGCTTAATTTGCTCTTCTATCACATTCGTCGACTTCATTCCCATGCAAACTACATCGAATTCCTTCAAGTGTTTGTACGGATTTTCTCTCGGTAAACCCCTGAAAATAGATAATAAATGAATCAGTCCAGATTTTAATTCAAAAGTATTATTATCACCTAAATTTGGAAAATTAATTCAGTAGAGGGCACGGCTAGTTCACGAAGGGTGCGGTTTACTACCATCTGTTCTATTTTCTGCATTTGTCACTGCTGTTTCGTCTGTTTCCGTAGTGCTCTCCCTGTTTTCTCAATTTCAGAATTGTACTGTAAATTTTAAGATTGATTTGAACGCGTAACGTACATAAACCGTCAAAAATTCCCTGGCAACAGCGCCAAAATTTGGTACTGCTGTTGCTTGCAACCAAACAGCAGTACCAAATTAAAAAGAAACCAACTTCCGTTAATACAAAATAATGTAATAGTGGAAAGTGGGTATCGTTCCTATGAGAAATTTTAACGACAAAGATTGTACAAGTTCGAAAATAAAATCAAGTAACAAAAAAGGGGGGTTTTCAATTCACGACAATTTAAAAGAATAGAAATAACAAAAATCTGAATTTATCAAAAGTGATTGGGTCGGAAAAAAACCTTAGTTTCAGGTCACCGATGTTATCACGCTAATATGGATCCTTGATATAAAATTCAGTTCATCAATAAACATTCACTAGGGGGTGTTTTCTCTTAAGAGTAAATGATTAGAAACATGTATCCTAAGCATTCTTATTAAATAACAACCTAGATACGATTGTAGGTTTAATTGAATAATAGCCTTAAGAACCAAGAAACCAATGAACAAGATAATACATGTACGACATGCAATTAATCAAGATGAATACCTTCTTAGAATTTTTGAGTCTAGCGTAAAGAAGGTAATCCTAATTGCTACTTATGATTAACGAAAATGAACGTCATATTTCATTAATCTAGCTATTGAACAAATCAATCCCTAATTGTGCACCTAGAAATCAATCAATTCAATTAGAAAAAAGTAATTCAGAAGATACTCAATGTTCATCAACGAAACAAACTTTATTGAAACATCTCATACATAATAGATGATAACATGGCTTCCCTAAACCAAAAAAGAAGTTTAGCTACTCATAATGGAATTGAAAATAAAAGAAATAACAAAGCATATAGTCTCCATCCCTGGTCCTTTCCTAAAGAATACGAAAATTCTAAAAGAAAACTAGAAACTAGTGTAGAAAAATTCTGTAGAAAATGAAAGCCTCACTATGGCTACCGAAACACCAGAAGAAAACTATATAAAAATTGAAAAACAACCCTAAACTATTGCTGCGTGAACAGTGTCATGAGCAGTAATGCAAATCCCTCTTTTTAATGCCTCCCGATCCCTTCCTTTTCCATCCTCTCTTGCAGATCACATCTTCCACATGTTTAGATTGTGATTCTTTATCAATCTGATCTTAAAAGATTATGAAAATCTTAAAAAAGAAGATTTAAATCTGAAATCAGATCTGCAGATTTTTCTTTTTCATCCTTGCACGTGCCCACACTTAGTCACTGAATCTGCTGCCAACTTGGAATTTCGGATTTTCTTCATTTCTTTTACATCTTTTTAGTTCGATTTCATCTCTAAGGTATTGAAAATCATCTGAGAACAATTAGAAGACAATTGCATTAATTTTGAATAATAATTTCAACACATTAAGGAAAATTAAATACAAGAAAAGCACAAATTGACGACTTAACACATCAAATTAATACTCTTAAGTTCGTTGTTGCTTTCTCAACTGAAAAAACTACTAAAATTACAAGAAATAGTAAAACTCCCTAAGTCATTGGTTTTATTGGGTAGTTATAAGATGACAAAGAACTCCTCACTTAAAGTAAGAATTGAAAACTCCTAAAGTTTCTTTTTATTAGAAAGGAGATCCTTTAAGAACTTGACATTTTGGAATATGAGAAAGAGCTTCAACAAAGAAATGCTAATATTTACTTTTTTAAAAAGCTTTTAAAACATGCCAATTTGCTCTTCCTTTCTATCTTTCTTAGGTTTACCTAAGTATGGAATTTTTTGTTTGTACTCTTTGACCATTTTTTTCTTTGGCTCCTCCTCTTTCTGCTTCTATTTCTCCTTATCCTTTTTTTTTCCTCTTTCTCTTCAAGTTTTAGCTCCTTTTGACTTTTTAAAGTCACTTTATTCACTTTCTCTCTCGAATTTGGCTTAGTGTTGCAAAGAAAAGTACCTGATTTCCTTTGAAAGACAAGCTTAGAAAGTTGTCCAATCTAATTTTTCAAGTTTTAGATAAAGGATTGATGATTTCAAATAGTCACTTTAGTATTTTAGAAGTGAGCCTTAAATGCAGTAATGAATTTTTCCATGAGCTCCTTAAGATTTGACTTCTTTTCTTATTACTATTGTTATTGAAATATGGGTGGAGCTCGATTATTTTATAAAAATTTAGGATGGTTTCTCCACCTTAGATTGTAAGTACCATTATAAGGATTATTTTAAGGCCATTTTCCTACAAAATCAACCTAATTGGACATTGTCTTATATTATTAGGGGCTTAACATTTGTGGTTATGATATCCACCACAAATTCCACTATTCATTTCTTATGTTGTTGAGTTACCAAACTTATATTATCGATCTTTTTAGTTAGAGCTTTCAATATATACTTTAATGTTGTCACCATATTAACATTATGAATACTAACCAATTGTGGCTTTAGCTTCAATTTTTCGAACTAATAGTTAATCGTAACTGTATTCTCTATCAGCTCTTATAATTCCACAAGAGTTTTAAAGTTGAAAGTCTCACCTAAAGATGCATCAATTAATTGCTTAGATGGATAACTCAATCTATTATAAAATATTTGCATCTATAATGCCAAATTAAGTCCATAATTTGCGCATTTTCTTAGTAACTCCTTCTATATCTCTTAAGTATTATATAATATCTCATCCTATAATTTTTTAAATGAAAAGATGTCATTATTGAGTTTTTTTATTCGTACTAAAGGAAAATACATAGTTAAAAACTTTCTAACAAGGCCAGTCCAAGTGGTAATAAATTCAAGAGGCAAATATTTCTACTTTAATTTCGCTTTGTCCCTCAATGTAAATGGAATAACCTTAACTGAATAGCATCCTCTAAAGCTCCATTAATATTGAAATTATAACAAATCTCCAAAAAGTTAGTAATGTGTGCATTGGAATTCTTATTCAGTAAGCCATCAAACTGCACAAGCTGTTAAACCTTCTGAATCATATTAGGCTTAATCTTAAAGTTATTAGCATTCAATCTTGGGGCCTAGCAATGCTAGATTCTATCCCTATAAGTGACGGTTTAATATAATCCCTATAGTATATTGTCTTGCCTTTACTTCCATTATGTTTGGTAGTTCAAACTTTAGAACTTTTAGTTGCCTTCGAACTCCTAGGTTTCTCTCCCTTAAATTCTAAAGTACCATCCTTTAATTTGTAGGTCTTGCTCAAGTAATACCCTAGGACTACTCAAGATTAAGAAAGAAAGTCCTAAAATGAATAAATATAAAAAGAAATAAAATCAATTAGATTAATAAATATCAAAGTGTTCTTAAGATCTTAGTCTCCAATAATTGCATCAAAAACTTGATTGTGTATGCGTCAAACTGATACTAAAGATCACAAGAAAAGTGAACCTTTCCATTTTATAGTCTTGTCTAGTGAATATGAGTATTGTTCTTATGAGAACTACAAGTACTAATACCATCTTTCTATTATCTAATATATCAAAATAAATTATTGATTTTAAAAAGATAATTAACTATATTAAAATTAATAATCTAAAATAATAAGCTAAAGAAATAAATAAGACTAAAACAACTAATTGATAAATAAAATCTAAATTTTAAATGTCCTTGGAACCTTTCTCTGATTAAATTTATCTTAGTTTCTTAGACAAGTATAAATTCCAAAGTTATACCATATTCTTTCTCAAGACACATGCTCATATCTTTAAGATGAATGAATGAAGTCTCTTTCTAACTAAAATATCTAAGAATGCATTAAATTATTATATGAATTCTTTTGTAGGTTTTGACTATAACCAAAAAGGTTATGTGTTCCTATCTATAAAATTCCATATAACTCTTATTATTCATACCACGATCTATTAGTACATATAATGCTCAATCCTTATATATGAAATATAAAATCAAATCAAGATGGTAGCAAATTTTAATTCAATACAAGAAGTATTCATGAATAAATCATAAAGAAACTTGATTTTTTTCATTAAATTAAAGAATTAATAAAAAATAGGTTTCATCCCATCTATAACTATCTAAATTTGGTTCATACTAAAATAAGAAAACCAACAACAATCAAGAAAGAGCACAAAATAAAAGAATCCACTCTCATAGATCTTGAAATATTGATGTCTTCAATTGAATCTCGATAGAAATCCCTTATTTTCTCTCTATAGTTGCGTTATTCCTGTCTTATGGTACTCTACTTTGTCTTCCTATTACTTCTTTTCCATCTTTATGACTTCTTAGTCATCTTCCAACCAAAGCTCTCTCTTTTATATAAATAAACCCTAAAAATTCAAAATAACATATTAAACATGATTTCAATATAGACTTGTATCGGTCTTGTGTCCTTTGACCTCTAACACGACTTCAATAGGGTTTTATGTTAATGCTCCATGTTGGAATTTTATTCCTCCAAAATCTTATCAAACTTTCTCCAGCCTAGCTCTAACTTGCTTGAATTTGTTCCTTAATCATTGGAGAGCTAAAAAAAGGCTTAAAAATAAAATTTAAGCCACATTAATTACCAAATCCTATTAAAATCATCCAACATAAGCAAAATGCTGTCAAAGTAGTTCTCAAAACATAACCTAATAAGCACCTATCAAATTCCCACATAAGCATTTGTTTGCCCTCATTCAAACCAATTTCATCACTCTTAACTTAAATAGGTAGTAACTCTAAAAGAGAAATTAACAAATCCATCGCCTCATTCAAGAATTTCCATTATTCATTTAATTGCAAAGTTTATTAATTTACTAGGTATGTGGCTACTTACATCAAGTCATAAATTAATTCAATTTTACTCCATAATGTTTCTAACTTTAACTCATTACATAAAATTTAACATAATTAATAAATGAACATATATGAGAAAGATGTTTCAACTTTCAAATATTTTCATACCCCTTATTGAAGGAAAAAAAATTAAAACATTGACTTTAAATCAACATAGGAGCATTTATAGTTTTGTTTTTAAAAGTAACCTAACCTTTTGACGTGAGATTAAATATCTTGTTATGAATACTTTTGGTTACTCAATTAAGTCATCATTTCAAATGGCTACTAGTACAACTCTTTAACTTCAACCTTTTTACTTGGTTTGGAGCCAGTGGATTCAATTTTTTTATTCTTACTTGTTCACATTTCTTAGTGAGATACTAAAAATGCTTTAAAAGAATTTTTTCAAAATCAGTCATATGTCTAAATTATACAAAAAGTACCTTAGTGTAAATCAAGTATCCATTTTCAAAATTAATGAAGCAATTTTAAATTAATTGAATCATCAATTATCATAGCTAATTGAATAAAAAATTAAATCATAAAAACATATAAATTCGTAATGAATTATCTCAATCAATATTCTTTTGAAGTTAAAAAGTTTTCCCTAATTGTTCCTTATTAAGCTAATTATAACAAAATTAATAAGTATAACTAATCAGTTCTCTCTCATAAACTTCAGCTATACATTATTCTTAATGTACACAACATACAAGAATAACGAAAAGCTAGAAGATAAAGGAAAGTTAGGAAATTAATATAATTGGTATTCCCGTAAAAATAAAAGAATTTATAGCTTCAGTCTAAGAAGTTCGAATTAGTGGTGGGTATTGCAATCCAATTAGTGATAGAAAATTAAACACACTTGAATCTATAACTTTAAACTTTTTTTAGCTTAAAAACTATTAGGGTTATGTAAATATAGTGCCCTAGAAAGCAAGTGTATTTACATATAACTTAATTTTCTTCCAGTTACATTATTTTAATGAAAATATTTATTATTAATAAAACAAAAGAGCTTGGTTTTATTTGTATGAGCATAATATAACTAGTCATAAGGTACCAAGTTTCCTTTGTAAGTAATATACATATACATGGAGATGTATGGGAAACATATATATTATTAGAATCTAAATTAATTGGTTCACAGTCGAATAATCAAGTTGGTTGCTTGATTATGGTTTAGACTATGGTGTTGCGATTTACCTCCGTGTAAGTAAATGGGTTTACTTCAAGGGAATGATGAGTTTCAAATCATGATAGTAGTTGATTATCAGTAATGGCACTATTAAATGAATCTAGAATCACTTATGTTTTTAAAGAATAAAGTAGGCCGTTACCTTAATCTTAAAATATACACCTCAGCATTCGTTTATTAGGAACCACAATCTTGATAAGTGGTGAACTCGTGTATGCTTCGTTATAATTCTTGATATGATCGGAATGGATTTTTACAGGGTATCAATCCAGTGTCCGCATGTTAGAATTATTAATTGAAACATACATCAGGAAACATTCACTCAAATAAAGAGTTTATAGTGATATCATCACTTCTAGATGTTTTACGAAAATTGGTGATTAAGCTGGTGCTAGTAGTTTGATGGACTAGCTACCCATCAAGTCTTAACACCAAGATTAGATCTTATGTGTTAATCATCAATTAGAGTGAAACGGGAGATCTAGAATGAAAAACCAACATAAGGGCAAAATGATAATTTTACCCTTTATTGTGTAGATGGCTATAATATGGTTCATAATAGAGTTTGTGATTAGACATCGAATTAATAAATTTGAAACACATTTTCTCATAATTTTAAGTAATTCAAGAGTTTAACTAATTGGCTTTAGTGGAATGACATTTGGTTAATAAGTCGGAATTAATTCTAATGAGATTAAATAAATTCCATACTTATTGGAGCTTGAATTATTTAAGTCCAATTAGATTCCCCACTTGGCTTCTAGGAAGGTTACCAAGGAAAGTAAGAAAAATAAACGAAGGTTATCGAAAAGCAAATGAGACAGAAAGGAGAGAAATGGACGAATTGGGGCCAATAAGACCAGAACAATTTAATTAAGAGTTAATTCAATTAGGTCTTAAGCCTATAATTAAATGTTAGGCCTACACTAATTAATTGTTAATTATAAGCCCAAAGGAACATTTAATATTGGACTAGTTTTTGATTTAATCAATTAGATTAATTGAATTAAAAATATATATATAATAAGCAAAACCGAATTCTACAAAGATGTAGGATTCGATCATACTTAATATGATTACAACAATAAACTTGGACATTAAAAAAGGTAATGTCCAAGGGTTATAGTGAAAGAGACACACACGTTGATTTTAGTATTTTTATTCCTAAATGAATGTGTGGCTTTTAGTCTTCCCACTCTCTCTCCCAAAAACGTCAAGTGTTGGAGTTGTAAAGACAATTCATTTAGCTTTGATACTAAATTAATGGTGTGAAAATTTTGGCTCTCAACTCTCTCCCAAACTTTCGGCCATAGAAATAAAGGCTCTCAATTTTGTTTTTCTTATCCTTTCCCACCATAGGATCTTGTTAACTAAGTTGTCCAAGGAGAAGTGGTAGATCAGATTGGTTGAGGACATAGCAGCGAGGAGTTGAAGCTGTACTGAGGAGTCGGTAATATTCTGATCTTGTTCTTATTATATTTATTTTTTATTGCCGTATCCTATATGGATTAAAAGCATGTTGATTTGGTGTTTACGCTTTCGCTATATTTTATTTTGGAAAAAGTTTTTGAAATATACCATTTAGCCAAACCAAACATGTTTTTGTTTTTGATCCAACAAAAACATGCAAAAAAATTAACATCATGTAAGAACACCCTAAAAACTAATGTTAAAGATCCCTAAAGCTACTAAATTGGAACAAAAACACTTAAATTATTGGTTTGCCTCCCAATAAACACTTCTTTATAATTATTTTAACTAGTCTTCTAATTCAATTCTAAACCATATGCTCATAGCCTCCAAATATATTATATGTAATAGGATAGGGCCATCCATCTTCTCTTTTTCTTATGTATCATACAAGTCTTTAATGGATCATGTCTGATTATTTCTTGTAAAACATGAGAAATTTTAGCATCAATCATAATTATAAAGATATAAGTATCATATTTCTTAAGGGGATGTTTCATGGCTCTATATATCTTAAAATCTACCTCATCATCTTCAATATTTAGAATTAATTTTCCATCATACAAAAGTCATCCTAAGATTAAGGAAACCTCTACATCATCTATGATATTCATAATCATAAAATAAAAAAAGATGAATTTATCCACCTTAACTAAGAAAACCTTCTATAATGTCCCTAGGAAACTTAATTAACTTATCAGCTATTTAAAAGCTCACCTTAGTTAGTTTAAGTTTACCTAATCCTAACTTTTCAAATAGGTCATATGACATCAAATTAATACTATCTCTTAAGTTCATTAGTGTACTTTCAATTGACAAACTACCCAAATTACATGAAATAGTAAAACACCATAGATTTTGAATTTCTAGGGTAGCTGGTCTTACAAGATGTTAGAACACCCCTCATTTAAAGTAACCATTGACAACTTATGAAGTTTTTTCTCATTAAAAAGAGATCCTTTAAGAAAATGACATATTTTAGAATCTATGAATGAACTTCAACATAAGGAATGTTAATATATATAAATGTTTAAAAGGTTACAAAAGCTTACCAAATTAATTCTCTTTTATTTCTTTCTCAAGTCCACTCAGGTATGGAATTCTAGGTTTGCACTCTTTGAGAACTTTCTTAGTTGGTTCCTCCTTTTTTAATTTCTCAATTTTTAGCTCCTTTCCATTCTTTAAAGTCACCACTTTCACTTGCTCCCTTTCGATTTTAGTTTTGCTAGGAAATATACCTAGTTACCTTTTAGATATAAGCTTAGAAAGTTTTCCAATCTAATTTTTCAAGAATTGGACGGAGGCTTTCTGATTTTAAGAGATGCTTTTATAATTTAGAAGTGAATCTTGGATGAGTAATGAATTTTATCATAAGCCAATCTAGCCTTTCTTTTTTTTTTCTTACTATTATTTTTGCTAAAATTTGGGTTAAGCTTAATTATTTCATGAGAAGTTAGGATGGTTTCTCCCCCTCGAATTGTAAGTATTACTATAGGGATTATTTTGAGGTTAGTTGCCTATAAAATCAACCTACTTCACTTATTGTCCCATACTGTTAGGTGCCTAAAATTCATGGTTGAAGTGTCTACCACCATAAATGTCACAACTCATCACTTATGCCGTTTGAGTTACCAAACTCATACAATCAATCTTCTTGCTTAAATCTTCTAATTTTTCCAGTAATGTTGTCACCAAGTTAACATTATGAACACCATTTGACTTTATCTTTGACCTTCATTTCCCCTACTAATAGTTATTCATCGTTATAGTTTCAATTAGCTCTTGCAATTTCAGGAGTTTTAAAGCTGGTAGTCCCATCCAAACAGGCATCAATCAATTACTTGGATGGATAACTTAATCCACTACAGAATGTTTGCATTTATAATCCAAAATCAAATACATGGACTCCATCTTTCTCTCCCCAAGTATCATAAAACATCACACTCTTTAATTTTTGAAATGAAAATATATGATACATGAGTTTTTGTGTTTGTATTGGTAGAAAATGGCTGGTAAAATTTTTTTTCACAAGGTTAATCTTAATGTTAATAGATTTATGAGGTAAATATTTCAACCATGATTTAGCTTAGTCCCTCAATGTAAAAGGGACCAACCTTAACTAAATGGCATCCTTTGAAACACCATTACTATTAAAAGTACTACATTTCTCTAAAACATTAGTGGTGTGTGCATTTTGATCATCACCATTAAACGACACAAGTTGTTAAACCATATAAATCATGTTAGGGTTGATCTCAAAAGTATTATGTTCCACTCTTAGCTTAGTAATACTTTGATTTCAAAAGTATTATGTTCCACTCTTAGCCTAGTAATACCAGATTATGTCCTCATAAGTAACAGTATAGTATAATCACCAATAGTATATGATTGTCCCTATCTTGTCATTATCTACTAGTTGAAAATTTTGAGTTTTTAATTGCCTTTGAACTCTTAGATTTCTCTCCCTAATTGTAGCAAGTTAATAAAATTATGTTAATAAAACTTGAATGATATAATACTATGTTTATTAGTCTTAGTCACATATTGAAATTAACTAACATTAAAATTTTATGATAATAATTAAATTACTAAACTAACAAAAATAAGATAATTAGACTGGTGAAAAGAAATTAATAAGATAAACATTAAGACTTTGGATTCACTTATATAGAATTCCAATTATTATGCAAGATTGATTATAATGGTTGAAATAATAACTAACCTAATGTATCTATGCCCTCTTTCAAGCCACGATGTAGAATTCAACCTAATCAAGCTCATTAAACATAATTAGTATATTTAGTTATCATCTTAGTTTATGATAATTACTTTCTCTTGACCTAGAATGTTTATTCTCCTAGTATATAGATCATACCTTTTCTTTTAGTCCTTTATTAATCCCTAAGATTGAATTTATGGTGATCATGCATAAATCTAATAGTTAAGCATAAAGAGTAAATTCAACTGAGTAATTAATATATTATATATTAATAAATAATTAAAGAATCAATCATAAGTTATATACATATTCCTCATTATGGTTTTACCAACTGCACATAATAAAAATTTAAAATAAGACAATCTTAACATAAAATAGAGAAAAAGAAAGAAAGAACTAGAATAGTTATTGCAGTCTCCTCCAAATGTTGCTCCAAATCCCTTCTTAATGCTAAGAAGCCACAAAAATAAAAATTTAGTGGAAAAGGAGGATGTTACTGGTCTCCAAATTTCCCTTTAAAGAACTTTGATAAGATTATTTATAAGCTAGATTACATAAAAGAGTTCTAAGGTGACTAAACTTGTAATTTTATGCATTTTTTAAATGGAAATCACAAATTTAGCATTTATTAAACTTCTAGATAATTGCATATTTTATTTTGAAACTTTAAGGGTACAAATATGAAGGGTCCACTAACAATCCCACTTCATTTCTAGCACTAATTTGCTTCTTCATAAATAATAACACAAGTCTAGCAGGGACTTGTGTTTTAGAATTATGTTACCTTAATTCTTCATTTTTCCTAAAGTTTTAGACATCTTTAAGTTAGAACATATCTTTGATACCTTCTATAAAGTTATTCTCTATCCTGCTAGCTTCTAAATGACCCTAATATCTCCTTAATTGAACAACTATGGAGAAGGTTTCAATTAAAACTGTGAGATCTCCTTTAGATAATCACTTACAAAACAAAAAAACTAAACTTAGGAAAACATCATATCATTATTTAAAACATTGTACAAAGATCCTAATTACCACTAATTTAACCTTATAAACAGGCATGTATATGGACTTATCAAATTCCCCACACTTAATCCATTACTTATCCTCAAAAATTGTAAAAATAAACCCTAACTTACTAAACATTCCTAACTAAAACACGAATTAATTTCATTTTTATAGTGTAAGGTAGTGTTTAGCATATACAATAAGCCTTTAAACCCCTAGGTTTCACTAGAGGTGGAGTTATGTTATCCTAAAAGTTTACTAAAATGATACCTATAAACATTAACCTACACATTTATTAGCTTAACAATTAATAACAAAAGATATACATATTCATATCTTAGTTGAATTATAAAACGTAAACACATAATATTTCTTAAATGACCAATTATTTAAAGAAAACAATATAAACACTATTATGCCTCCTTCATTAAGCTCAAATACTTTAATTTAATAATTTTCTCACAAAGTATCACTCATTCATGGATAAATGTTTGGAATTTGGATAAGGTACACTCATCATCTTCTTATGAAATTGAACTTACCGTATACTTAAAAATCAACTATTCTCTAATAATTCAATAGATATATACATATATATAAAGAAAAAATCAAATAAACTTTGAACATGGTTGTAATGGTCCAAAGGATAAGAAATTAACAAAGAAGATGGAATAACATAAAATATTCATAATTAGTAAAACAAGTAAATCAAGAAATTGATAAAAAGTCTGCACTAACTCTTCATACATTCTGATAAGCGGTGAGTTATTCATATTTTTAGTTTAATATTTAATGCATTTATTTGTTTATATGAATATTTTTATTAATTTTAGTACATATGTTGTTCATATTTTGTTTATGGGTCTAATTCACTCATTTATAGCAAAAATGCATAAAATCAGACAAGTTTGGAGTAATTTGGAGTTGTTTGATTATGAGTGCATGATATTATACATGGCCTTGTTGGATAGCTTGGAGGTTTATTAGGTATTTCCCATATAACACACACATGTTGGCTAGGAACACACTTGTCTTAAGTAGTGAGAAGCCATATTGATATTATATGCCTGTATTTGTGCATATTTTAGCTCTAAAATGTCTCGAGCATTTTATATTAAGAACACAATCATTAAAACACCTATGTTGATACTTGTGTATCTTATAAAATCTAAATTTTGAATTCTAAAAGTTAAGATTGAGTGATAAGGCTTAGGAAATGTAAGTAGAAATTGATTTGAAACATATGAAATAACTATGAAAACCCCTTTAGAAAGGATTTTCCTCAATCTAGAGTGAAGTTTTCAAAGATTTTATGGATTTCAGTCATATCATCCTTGATTTTTCATTTTTCTTTTAGTTTTAATGTTTTGTTTTCTATAATTATGAGCTAAATTCCTTTTGGTATTCGGATTAAATGAACCCTGAGATAGACCTTGTATTGAATTGATATTTAATTTAACTTATTTTTTAGATTCATTGAGATTGCATTATATGTCTTGAGAAAGGTCTTAGCATAATTATGGAATTTCCATGATCTAATGAACTTTAGGTTAAATTGATTAGTAAAATTATGATTTCATGAGAAGTCTTGAGGGATCCAAATTCCAAGTATCATTATTTTATTAGTTGATTCTTCATTCTTTTTCCATTCTAGTCTATTTGATTATGTTGGCTTGCCCTTAGTTTATTTTCTTTTATTTTAAATATGATTTATTAATATCACCTTGATTAGTGGTTAGATAATAAGAAAAAGTCATTACTAGTATTCATATTCCTCTTGGGATCGATTAAAACAAATTAAACCAATCGTTTATCAAGGTTTAGGAGTTGTTGTCGGGGACTAGGATATTAGGAAACCTTAACTTCTATTAGTCTATCTGTTATTTTTGTTTTTGTGTTTATTTATTTATTCTTAGAGGTCTTTATCTTGATCTTGTGTTGTGGTTTATTTGCAGGATTTGGACATTTTTTATTACAACCATTAAACATAATGGAAGGATCAAGAGAGCAATCCTCAAGGGATTATGGTATGCTATCGATTATGATAGTTTTGGAAGCTTAATCAAAATCTACGACATGTAGTGAATTTTATAGAGGGTAATCACCCCAATCAGTAGGCACCAGATTATATATGTAAACATTCAATTTGCATGGAGAATTGGCATATCGATCCAGCTAGAGGTTATTATCATGTAAATAGAACGACCACAAAAGATCTTTAATTAGGTCTTTATTGACCCAAATTACTTAGAGATGCATAAAAAATGTATATCTTTGTGATAAGAGCCAAAAGATAGGTAACATTCTCACCAAGATGAAATGCCTCAAAATTTTATTTTAGTTTACAAAGTATTTGACATTTATGACATTGACATTATGGCTCCCTTTTTGACTTCTAATGGGAATAAATACATCCTAGTTATTGTAGATTACGTCTCTAAATGGGTTGAAGCTCATGCTTTACCCATAAAAGATGCTAGGGTTGTACTAAAATTTTTTAAATAGCTATTTTCTTAATTTAATATACCAAGATCTATTATTAGTAAAAGGGGCACTCATTTTTGTAATGTCCAGTTTGAAAAGTTCTTCAAAAATATGGAGTTACACATAGAGTTTGTAGTATCCCATCTCTCAAATTGTTAAAGGATTTAAAGTGTTAGACTATTGAGTCACATGAGTGGCTTCATATAGAATGAATTTAGTACATTTATGACATGATTTTATAATTGTATTTAAAGGCATAATATGAGCATACACACATGAATTGTGAGTTACACAAATTGCACTCAATTGACATATTCTGGGGTATGAAACTAAAATGAATGTGATATGAGATATGCATGTGCTTTTCCAATATCTTGTACTTTGGTTTACCAATGACAAGAATTGATGGATTATAATTAGCAACTTGGAATTAATTGTCACAATTGGGAGATTGATAAATTAATATGTACATTTAGTCTTAAAAAAATGCCAAATGGCAAGACTAATTGACACATGAAAAATTAGGACGACTAAGCCTATAAAATGATTGACATTTGATATAGATAAATTAAGTGACAAATGGACTAGTAATTAATTGACAAATGAATCAATTATTGAGTGAAAAATGGACCAATAACTAGGAGACAAATGGTAGCATATTTAGTTGACAAATGGAAGACATGCCTAATGACATATGTCATTGAAAGATGAAGACACATTACACCTAATTACATGAAGCTAATATAGAAAAGTCTTTGTTGTAACGTTCTTCATCTTTTTCTTTGCTCTCCACCAAAAATTACTCCTATCTTTCATCTTTGTATTATGATCTAATCCTTGCAAAATTGCTATTCCAAATCCAGAATTTGATCCTTCATAAGATAGCATAAGAAATAGATGATTGTTATCTTCCATCCTTTCCAAAAGCCAACACATTTACACCTTGAAATTATGATGATCTTGCTTGCATAGAGGGATAGGTTAACTTGGTGTATTGAGGAGGAATTTAGCTTAACAAGTACGTAGAAATCTGATCTTTATGGCATGGTTTAATAGAATGATAATGATGATTGAATTGGAATGAAATATGTATGATGTTGAAGATGAAATGAGTTCTAGAAAATGATACTTCATTGATAACTTCTATTTTGATCTTTGATACATGAAAGACAATAATCCATGAGCTGCTAATTGAACAATTTTGAGTTGTTATTGGAGATGAAATTGATGAGGAATTGGAGTATAATTAAGGTCTAATTGAGGTATAATTGATGGACTATAAAGAAGATGTTTTGAATTTGATATAAAGATGATAAAATCTGGAAAACTAATGAAGGAAATGGATGGGAACCTTCGAATAAGCCATCCCACGATTGTGGGAAGGCCATAATGATCGTAGGAAATGCTTAAAGTGAAGAAAATGTTGACTTGTGAGATTATTGAATTAACTAAGGATAAGGTACTTTACTATGTTACATTTGGACTTGATTGAGGCTTTAAATGAACCTAGTTTGATGTTGGATAAGTTGGTTAAGTGTTTGACATGTTTAGGTTGTTAATTGAAGTTACAATTTAAGGAAAAGATTGTTTGATATCAATGTATCTAAATTGGAAATTTGTAAGTGTTAAAGGAATGAAAGTGTTCTTATGAATACAAATGTGATCTAAAGGATATGAATAATGCATTAGGAATGAATGGATGAGAATTGGGATATTATATGATTATGTATAATAATAGAAAAGAATTAGTGTATGTATGGTTAATGAATTGAGCATGATCAAATGTACTTAAGGTATTAACCTAATTACAAACTACTTATATATAAGCTATGATGTTTGAATGATCAAGAATTGTGAATGAGGATACATACTCGAGGAAGTCAATTGAGCATGCATTGAAACATGATATATATATATATCTCTGTGTGTGTGTGTGTGTGTGTGTGTGTGTGTGTGTATGTGTGTGTGTGTGTGTGAGTGTGAGTGTGAGTGTGTGTGTGAATGATTGAATAATCATATGATTGACAATTTAAGATGTGTGAAATATGTGTGTATTGTATGAAGATAGATACATAAGAGTGAACGTCAACATCCAAACAATGCCAGTTCATCGAGGTAATAGCTAATCTTAAGCGTACAGTGAGTTAATGTTAGGACCCGACCCGGAGACCGGATCCCAACTGTTGGATCCCGTACCGGAGTCCAACTCTTGAATCGTAGAACAT
>JANZXP010114877.1:0-17730 GCA_027576715.1 Erythroxylum flavicans
AAATTCTCAAATTAACACAACAATTACAAAAAACATTTCAAACATCATAAAAGGCATTTTATCGAACACCTCATAGGTAATATGTATAATCTCAATCTAACCACAAATCAATTGCATTTTTCTATTATTTACCAACAATAACACATATAAACAATAAATAAACCAACAATTACATAAAAAAACCGCAAACAACAACAATAATCAAGCAAAATTTTATCACCAAATACCCACAGTTAACACTAAAAACATGCGTTTTTTTGGAGAAATAATACACTCATTAGAGAGCTTACCTTAAACGACGCACGATGAGTCAGAAAATGGTCGAAAAACGGCTGAAAAATGTAAGAAAGGGGGTCGGATTTAGACGGCGCAAGCGAGGAGAGAAGAAGAAGAAATGTGAGGGGGGTCTGTTCATCTTAAAGATGATGAATCACCGACGGAACTCACATTTCATCGGTGTTTCGTCGGTGATTAAATTTCACCGCGTCATTTTAAACCAAACGACGACGTTTTATTTATTAAATAGCTGACATTTACTGATGGACTTTATATTCCGTCGGTATTTAAATTTTCTAATTATTTCATCGCCTCTTGTTATCGCTATATTTTGCGAAGGAAACAAAAATTCCGTCGGTAAAATTAATTAAATGTATACCGATGGAACAAATTACGTCGGTATATAATAGGAGCTGAACCACTTTTATCGACGGTATGTGTTCCATCGGTAACTATCCGAAGCTACTTAATTGCGGGAGTCATTCCTGCAATTATTGCCGACGGTGGTGGCTAACCCGTCGGTAAACTTATAATCAACTTTACCGACGGATAACATTCTAACGGTGAATAGGGTTCACCAATCTAAACATCTCGATGGAAGAGTATCCGTCGGTATATATCCAAAGCAATTAAAATGCGGTAAGCATTTTCGTAATTTTTGCCGATGCCAAAGGTCTTTTCATCTCTATATGTCGTCGAAGATTTTGCCCGAAATTTATTCCCTCCAGTATTACCGACGGTAATATATTTTCGTCGCTATATATAAACAGTACAATACATTTACCGACGGTTTGTTGTTTTCCGTCAGTAAATAGCTATGGTTTTTCATTTGTCGCTAATTCATGATTTTCTTGTAGTGATACATAGTCTAAACGGAAAGGAAATAAATTGGATTTAATTCATTATGATGTTTTTGGTCCCATGGAGGTGAAGTCTTTAGGTGGCAATAAATATTTTGTCACATTTATTGATGATGCATCAAGGAAAACCTAGATTTATTTATTACGGTCCAAGGACGAGGTGTTTCGGTATTTTCAAAAATTTCATGCCATAGTGGAAAGACAGACGGGGCGATGTTTGAAGTGTTTGCTAACTAATAATGGTGGGGAATACACCTCAAGAGAATTCAAGGAATACTGCACGTAGTAAGGCATTTGGCACGAAAGGACCGAGCTAGGTACTCCACAACATAATGGTGTAGCTGAGAGGATGAACTGGACCATCCTGGAGAAAGTCAGGTTTATGCTTGGAATGGAAAAGTTGCTTAGGCTATTCTGGGGTGAGGCAGTCAACACAGCCTGCTACCTGATAAATCGATCTCCATCTATTCCTTTGGAGTATGACATCCCAGAGAGAGTGTGGACAGGTAAGAAAGTGTCTTACTCTCATTTGAAAATATTTGGTTACAAAGCTTTTATACATGTGCCAAAGGAACATAAGATCCAAATCATGCTCAAAACCACACAAACACTTAGAATATAAACAAACACTAATAATAACATAATTCTAAGCTTATACACATGATAATCTTCTAAAAAATACTCAAAAGCACACTTAAACATCTATCAAAACATAGTATAATTTACACCTATCAAAGGCCTATATTATAGGCCATAAATGTGCCACATATTATATTATAGATGGATTAAAATGTAATTAAGAGTGAAAACCCTAATTTTTATAGAGCTTTAGTTGCACTTTGAAGAAAACATATTTTATAAACATCGTTTTCTCTCTAAGAGATGGGGTCTATCATTAAAAGGCTTCTATAGTTCATGGGTGATTGATTTTAAGTTATTTTTCACTAAAGAATTAAGATCAAGTCATTATCTTAATGGATTAAGTTGTTGCTCAGTCCTCTTTTGGTTTTTTGAAAACCTTGTGTTTTTCTTTCTTCTTTTTTAAACCTAGAATGAGGCCCACACGGAGGAATTTATAGTGGACAATGCTAACTATGACAAGAATATACAAAGATAGTGTATGGCATCTTAAATAGATCGTATCGGTTTGGTTGTTTCCCTTCTTTAGTTAATTGGTATCTCATAAATCTTTCTTTTCTATTAGATGGACTTGTGATTAATTTTGGATTATATTTGCACATGGTTGATTCATTGCTCATTAGTTATTGGGATCAGTTTTCAGTCTTCATTAAACCATTGAAAGTTTGAGTTCTTTTTTTACATATAGTTTTCAGTATTTTGATTGTTCTTTTATTTAACTATCTAGTTCTGTGTTTAGGAACTCTGTAGAAACCTAGTTGCTATTTATTTATTCAAATTAGTCTCTACGATTGGCCATTAGTCAATTACACAATAAAGTGAGAGGCAACTATTATTGGTTCAATTTTTAGACCATCTAAATTTTAATTTGCTTGTAGTCATTTATACTTGTGATTTTCACATCCTTTTATTATAATGCCCATTTTTGGAATTTAATATCAATCCTTTCCTTTCTTAAGTAATCTTAAAGTCATTTAGGGATTTGTTGGGCTTGTCTTTTATAGCTTATGTTAGGCATTAGGTTAGGAGTGGTGGCTTTAACGTTTGATTATAGAGTAAGGCCTAGGCTTTTGGCAAGTTTTGGGTCTAGGAGAAGAGAAAACGTTGACAGATAATATATAGATTCTTGGAACACCATAACCCTTATAAGGAAGTTGCAAAAATTAATGCGGATTTTAGACAAATATAATATTAATATAACGTGCATCTAGGAGACAAAGTGGGTTAAAGAGAAAGAGAGTTAATGGTTTAAACTGTGGTATTCAGGGTGTTGGAGGTAATAAAATAGGGTAGGTATCTTGGTTGTCAAAGAACTCATATATCATGTTGTGAGGGTAAAAAGGACTAATGATAGGATTCTTTCTTTAATAATTGGCGAACGATATTGTTTTCAATATAGTTTGTACTTATGCACCTTAAATAAAGTTAGGCAAACAGTTTAAGCATCAATTATAAGAAAAGCTAGATGAGGTGATTAAGTAGATCCCCCATGACGAGAGAGTTATTATAGGAGGAGACTTTAATAGTCATAAAGGGGAAACCTCAGATAGATATTTATAACCTCATAAGGGTTTCAAGTACCATGATAGGAATGATGGTAGGACTACATTGTTAGATTTTACAATATCTTTTGAGTTAATGATAGCAAATTATTTTTTAAGAAAAACAAAGAGCACCTAGTGATTTTTAAGAGCAGAACCATGAAAACTTAAATTGACTATTTCCTTATAAGGCAGACTGGTTGATCTAGTTACAAAGCAGCATGGTGATACCTAATGGTTGCTTGTCAAATTAGCATAAATTGTTAGTTATGGATCTCATAATTAAGGTTTAAAGGAAGAAGAGAAGTCATAGGAGGTGTATTAGAGTCAAATGGTAGAATCTAAAAGGGGATATGGTCGAACGACTTAAAGATAGAGTATCATATGAAGAAGAATAGAAATTAGAAAGAGATGATAACTAGATGTGGGATAGAGTAGTAACTTTTTTAAATAATATAACTAAAGAGATCTTAGATGTTTCTAAAGGGCCTAGGGATAGTAAGATGGAGTCTTTGTGGTGTAATAAAAATGTATAAGAAAATTTTAAAATAAAAAAGGTTTCTTATAAAACTCTATTGGATAACACCACAAAGGTAGAAAGGATAGTTAATAAAGAAAGTTACAAATTGGAAAAGAAAGAGGCAAAGATGATATTCTTAAAAGCTAAAAATAGAGTTTACAAGAAATTATACCAATGATTGGAATCTAATGATGGAGAAAATGATATATTTAAGTTAGCGAAAGCTATGGAACAGAAAGTGAGAGACTTAGATCATGTTCTTTATATAAAAGATGAAGCAGGGCAAGTGTTGTGACTAAAAATGACGTTAAGAGAAGATGGCAGAGATACTTCTATGGCCTTTTTAATGAAGGCATAGAGGATAACATCTCTTTAGCTGATCTTAACACATTTGAGAGGAATCATAACTTTACTTGTCATTAGCATATGGAAAGGGAAAAAATTAAAAGAGCTTTAGATAAAGAGTGGAAGGGTAGTAGGGTCTTATGAGATACCCACAGAGATGCAGAAGAGCCTAGGTAAAGAGGGTCTTACTTGGCTAGCCAATCTTTTTAATATGATGCTAAAGTCTGCTAAAATACCAGATGAGTGGAAACTTATTATGCTAATTCCTCTATATAAAAACAAAGGGGAAATCCAAAGTTGTAATAACCATAGAGGGCATCCAACCACTATGAAGTTATGATTTAAGGTGATTGAGAAGAAAGTGAGAAAGGATGAACCTATATCTAAGAACTAGTTTGGTTTCATGCCAAGAAGGTCCATCATAGAATTTTTTCATCTCATTAGAAGATTAATGGAATATTATAGTAAAAGACAATGCAACCTACATATGGTTTAGTAGAGATATGCATAAACGTATAAAGAATAGAGTAAGGATGATAAAAGAAGATATAGTGTATTTTTCTATTGATATTGGGCTACACCAAGGCTTCTTATTAAACCTCTTTTTATTTGTACTATTGATAGATGAGCCTACCAAGAATATACGAGTGGATGTGTCTTAATGTATGTTGTTTGCTAATGGAAGTTTTTAGTAAATGAAACAAAAGTGGATGTTAATGTCAAGCTAGAACTTTAGAGGGATGCATTAAAGTTAGAGGGTTTTTAATTAAACAAGACTAAGACTGAGTACTTAAAGTGTAACTTTTTGGGTCATAAGGTGGCTTCCGATGTGGAGGTAAATATTGCTTTAGAAGTTATACCACTAAAAGAGTGCTTTAAGTATTTAGGATCTATCATTAAAAGCAATAGAGAGATTGTGAAGACGTAGCTCACTGTATCAAATCACGGTGGCTTAAATGGAGAAGTACATCAGGAGTTTTATTTGAAAAGAAGATACCACTCAAGCTCAAAGGTAAATTATATCATTTAGCAATTAGGCCAACCATGTTCTATGGGATAGATTGTTGGCCCATCAAATAAGTGCATAGTTATAAATTAATCGCAACAGAGATAAGGATGCTCCCTTAAATGTGCAACCTCACTAGAAGAGATAAATTCCGGAATGTAATGGTAAGAGACAAATTAAAGGTGGCTAATATTAATGGAAAATTAAGAAAGACAAGGCTTAGGTGGTTTAAACATGGTAAAAGGAGGCATGTTGACACTCTAGTGAGAAGATCCAAAAAGATTATACGTAGGATTGTAAGAGAGAAATAGGAAAGCCTAAGAAAAACTAGGGGAGGTGATAAAAAAATAATATGGATCTATTGGAACTTATCGAAGAAGTGGCCACCAATAGAAAATTTTGGCATACTAGGATATAGTTAAAGGATCATACATAGAGAGGCCTTTATCTTTCTTATTGGTCTTTTAAATATTTTCCTTCAAGTCTTATGTCTTATATTTAGTCTAAATATTTAATATGTAATACTTCACTCTTAATTATTTAGCCTAAACATTTCCTTACTTAACTTAAACATGTATTCCCTTATAGTCATTTACAATCCCTTTTGCAATGTCTTCTTAGATATTCTTTGGATAAAGACCCAAAGATTCAATCTTTGGGGCGAGAGAAGACATTGAACCAACATCCCGTTTGGTAACTTGAATGTAGACATCCATACCTGCCCCGATTGAACTTTAGCGGCATTTTCATTATAGGAAACTCATGGATAAACCCTATTGTTAGAGAAAGGTTGCCTATTAATCAAAGAAACCAATTATTATAGGGAACACTTAGAAATACCCCTTCAATGGGGATATCAAACCAAAAGGGCATTTTAATTAGACGTTATGCTTAATCGAAGGCCAGAACTATTATTGTTAGGGTGTGAGCAACACAATTGATTAACAATGTAGCTTTATTGAAAATAATGTAGATGAAATTATCCACTTTTACCGTGTCCCTTTAATCCAAGATAGTATAGCTCTTAAATTACTTAAATCTATTCAAACTGAAATCTCAAATGACATTGTTAGTTTATGAGCCGAGCAAGGTTTTAATATTGCTTCTATCAGAGCTTTCAAGTGAAAATCTTCTAGTTCTTAGATGACTTCTATAAGAAATTTATATTATTACTACCTTAATTTTTTCCTTAATAAAGTGCTTATCAATTTCAACATGTTTGGTCATGTCATGAACGACTGGGTTATAGTTAATACTTATGGCTACCTTATTATCATAATACAATCTTACAAAAAAGCTCACTGGACTTTGAAGATCTTCCAAAACTTTTTATAGACATGGAAATTCTCATACAGCTTGAGCCATTAATCTAAATTCTATTTCAGCACTGCTCCTAGCAACTACATTTTTTTACATCTCAATGTGATTAAGTTTCCCTAAAGGAATGTATAAAATCCAAAATTTGTTCTTCTTGTTAGAGTAGTGCTCTAAAGGCAATCACCTTTAACACTTTTATACAAACTTTATTTTGATTAATAAAGTGAAAGACATTTTTAATTAATTTGATATAAATTTTTATATGAATTGATATGGATCTTAAATCAAACTAATGAAGTCCATGATATAAAACATAGCATGAAGGAAAGCATGATGAGATCATGATAATGAGATTCCTATCATGTGTAATTATGTTAGTATATAAATAATCCATAGTTATAGGATTAATAAGATAGGACATTATTAATTTAGATAGACTAGCACATGTTATACTCTATAATTTGATCAAACAGTGGATCTTACAAACTGTAAACATGAGATGTTTAGAGTTAACATATGGATGCTTACTAAGGGTAGCAAGTACATCAAATGACCCGAAATAAGATTATTATATGATCTATCGAATGTCAATGATTAATCTCATCATAACAATAGTGCAAATATCCTTAGACTTGAGGCTAATTTTAAGTAGGCCACGATCATGACCGAAGGCACGAATTGGTACATAAGTGAGTTCTTCACTTATGTACATAAGATTCTAACTACTTCTTACAAACTAAGCAAGAGCATAAGGGCTCTAGAAGAGTTCTAAAGTGAGAGAGAGGTGTCTTGAGTCTTGTTCTTTCAATTTATGCAATTGTTGCATGAATCAAAGTGCATGCAACAAGACTCTTGTTCTTTCTTTTCATTTTAAGAATCTACTAGAACTCATCTAGTTTGGTGCTCAAATTACCCTTACATATTGTTTCTTATTAATCTTTACGTATTATTGGATGATTAAGGAAGGGTTTGGTGTTTTCAACAACCCAAACAAGGATAAGAAACAAGAAAGGAGGAGAAATAAAAGGTAAAAATGTTTATTTCATGTTCTTTTACATATCCATGATTGCATGTGTGATTATTTATTTCAGGGTTGTCATAGTGTCAGAATTTAGATTCTGGCACTTCCGCTACCTTTACATGCATGTGATACATGCATCCATTTCATCCCCAACAATGGTATCAAAGCTAGTTTATGATTTCCTTTCGCAAAAATTTTTATAAGATGTTATATCGTGTTTCTGTCAAAGGAAATTACAATTGAATGTCATTTGCTCTTTTATTTCGAATTAATATCTAGATTGTTCACATGTTGGTTTATGGGAATTTCTGGAAAACTAAATGCATGTGTTGATTTTGAAAATTTCGTAGTGATTCTAAAATTTTTTGCTGATTTTCTTTTAATTCTAAATTTTTTTGCTGATTTTCTTTCACAGAAATGTTTATAAGGTGTTATGTTATGTTTTTGTAAAACCAAAATGCAATTGAATGACATTTGCTATTTTATTACGAATTTAGTTTCAGCTTGATGCATGTATGAAGTTCTGGGAAATTCTAGAAATCTGATGAACATGCATGCTTGTAAATTTCATATTAATTTTTATAAAAATTGGTTTTATGAAATTTATGCATGCATATGTAAGATGAGATGTTGCCACGTGTATGAGATGCATGACACTTGCTATTAAAGTGATTATCTTATGCATGCATGATGTAATGTTTAACGAGTGTTAGAAGTAATATGACAAGTGTCATACATATGTGATGTGCTGGCTTATTCCAATTAATTAATAAATAATTCTGAGGAATTAATTTCTAGAATTTTTTGTTAGAAACATTTAGAATGTGTATAAGACTTTAGAATTTTTCCAGAATTAATTGAATTTGATTCAATTAATTAATCAAGTCAAAGTCAATAAAGGTTAATTTTTTGAAAGCTGACAGCGTTGACTTACTTATTACTTATAGTGTATGTATTTTGGTTATAAGACCTTATTAAAGTTCTTATGTGATAAGAAATGTATTATTTTGATGGTAATAGCATGCTTAATGCATGTGCTTGAAATTAGGTTCCGAAAATTTTTCGAACGTCGAATAGGTCCCTTTAGTATTATTAGGTTAACTTATTTATCTTGATGATTTTAGCCGTCAAGATAATTTTGGTTTATGTCAAAATTGTTTAGATAAATTTGAGATGACCTAGGGATATTATAGATAACTAATTGATGTATAGAAATTTTGGAAACCCAAAGGATTAATTTAGAATTAATCCAAGTAGAGCATAGCATTTCTAGTGTAACTAGATAAAAACATATAAACTAGGATTAAAGTGTTTAATCTGGATATGAAAATAATTGAATTTTAGGGTTCCTTATCGAATCACATTCATAGTTTGGATTAGCCAAGACTAACATTAGTACTCGATTAGGTTCAAGAGTTGAATCGAATCACGAACTTTAGATGCATAATCAAGTAATAACCTAAATTAAACCTCCTTTGTGTGATACATGCATTAGATGCATTTTAAGGGTTATTATGGACATAGGCTGAATTTAATTGAGTTGCCCATAGTCTAAATATATATATATATATATATATATATATATATCTGTGTGTCTGTGTGTCTGTGTCTGTGTGTGATATATATATATATATATATATACAATATCATCCAAGTATTGATGAGATCAAAGAATAAATCCCTTAACTAAAATATTAGAACTTACACCTTCCAATGATATGGCAAGAACCAGAGTTCTTTTAGAGTCAAGTTATTCGACAAACCCAAGCCCACTCTACACGAATATGTTCAAACCATGGAAATTAGATTTTTGGAGGTCCTAACTGGAAGCGTTGATTTGTTGGGCAAACCCAAGGTCGTAGATAGAGGTTATGTTGGGTTATATACATGGGATGTATACAAATCAAGAGTTAATGAACCAATGAGTGTGCTAAATCAACAGTTGATGGCATAAGTTGATAGTTATATAAATGAATGCAATTGATATGAATGATACCTACCGATTGACCTAGGATGGCTTATTGGGCAAATCCAAGGTCATTCTTGGTGATATCGGATATCGACCCATTAAGAAAACTATAAGTTTTCTCGAATTCATTGTGAGGGCTATAGATTTGAATAAGAATAGTGGGACCTATAATACATATGATTAAAGTCCTTATGATATGCATTAGTGTACATTCTAACACTTTCTCTCATTCTTCTAGGTTATTGAATCATCACGATGTCTATGAACCTACGATCTCTATTAGATTCCAACAAACTCAGGGGACCAAACTTCTTAGATTAGCTATGGAATTTGAGATTTTTTCTCAAATAAGAAAAAATAGGATATTTCCTAGATGAATCACTTCTCGATGCCCCTACTGTCGATTCTTCTGATGAAGATCAAAAAGTTTACAAGAAGCTACTGGATGATAGTGAGTTAGCTAGCTGTATAATGCTGGCCTCTATATCACTAGAGCTACGAAAGCAGCATGAGGCTATAGATGCTCATACCATAGTCTACCATCTGAGGGAACTCTTTGATGAGCTAGCTCGATCTGAAAGGTTTGAGACCTCGAGGTTGCTTTCCCATTCTAAGATGGCTGAGGGATCATCTCTAGTGCAGTATACATTGAAGATGCATGGATATATTGAGAGGTTAGACAGTTTGGGTTTTGTAATAGATCATAAGTTAAGTATAGACTTAATTCTGACTAGTTTAACCAATAATTATTCATAGTTCGTCCTTTACTATCAGATGAACTAAATATCCATGATAATACCTGAGTTGATTAATCTACTCAAAACAGCTGAGCAAACTATTAAGAAAGACAGTAAGGTTATGATGCTAGTAGACTCTACTTATAGTTTTTGAAAGAAGATCTAAAAGAAGAAAAAGTCCAAGAATCCAATGGGAGGTGTAGCCAAGAAGAAGGCAAAGGAGACAACATCAAAGGGGATATGCTTCCATTGTAACAAGAAAGGACATTAAAAGAGGAACTGTAAAGCTTATCTGGAGTCACTAAAGCAGAAGAAGGCATTAAATGCCCCACCGTCTACTTCAGATATGTTATTTGTCATTGAGGTTAATATTATTTCTAATCATAACATTTGTGTAATAGATACTGGATGTGGCTCACACGTATATGTTGATATGCAGGGATAGTAGACTACTCAAGAAGGGAAAGATGGACCTACTTGTGGGAAATATTGCAAGAGATGATACATTAGTCATAGGAACATATGTTTTGTATCTTCCTAGTGGGCTAGAATTAGTTTTGGAAAATTGCTATTATGTACCCGTTGTGACAAAGGACATTGTATCTGTTTCATATCTTAATAAAGCAGCATTTCATTTAACTTTTTCAAGCAATGGTTAAACGAATGAATAGGTTGTTAGACCTAATACATTCTGATGTATGTGGTTCAATATCCATTCATGCCAGAGGTGGTTTTATCTACTTCATTACCTTTATTAATGATTATTCACGATATGGGTATGTGTATCTAATGAGATATAAGTTTGAAGCATTTGAAATGTTCAAACAATTCAGAAATGAAGTCGAGAAACAGCTCGGTAGAAGTATCAAGACACTTCGATCAGATCGAGGTGGTGAATACTTAAACGAGGAGCTTCTAACTTATCTCAGAGATAATGGGATATTATCTTAAGGGACTCCACTTTACACACCGCAATATAATGGTGTGGATAAAAGGAGAAATCGAACCTTGTTGGATATGGTAAGGTCAAGGATGGGCTTAGCAAATCTACCGAAAACCTTTTGGGGTTATGCACTCGAGACTGCTGTTTATGTGACAAACAAACTCCCTTTAAAGGTAGTTGAAGTTACTCCATATAAGATATGGAGTAACAAAAAGCGCTATCTTTCTTATATGAAAGTCTGGGGTTGTCCAGCATATGTGAAGAGGATTCAATCAAATAAGCTTGAAGCAAAATTTGATAAATGTATGTTTATAAGATATCCTAAGTAAACAATTGGATATCAATTTTATAATCTTTAGAGCAAAAGTTTTTTGTCTCAAAAAATGCTATCTTTTTAGAGAAAGAGTTTCTTCTAAGAGAAGACAGTAGGAGCAAAATTGAAATTGATGAAATTTATGATACTCAAATAGACACAAATCAACTGCCTGAACCTGAAATTGTTGTTCAAGGAGATGAGACAACAGTTGAACCTTCTCATAGAGGATGATAAGCCCACAACCTGTGAAGAGGCTTTAAAGAGTTCAGAATCTGAAAAATGGTTTCAAGTTATGAAGTCCAAAATGGATTCCACGTGTGAAAACCAAGTATAGACTTTGGTTGAGCCACCGGAAGGTTAAAACCCATAAGTTGCAAGTAGATTTTTAAGAAGAAAATCGACATGAAAGGTAACGTGATTGCCTATAAAGTGAGGCTAGTCGCTAAAGGTTATCATCAAAGACAAGGATTTGACTATGACGAGACATTTTGCCCTATAACTATACTTAAATCCATTAGAATACTCCTAGCCATTGCTGCTCATTATGGTTATGAAATATGGAAAAAGGATGTGAAGACGACTTTCTTGAATGGAAACCTAGTTAAGGATGTACATATTATACAACTTGAGGGCTTCGTATCTAAAGATGGAAGAAGAGTATGCAAGCTTTAGAAATCTATTTATGGATTGAAGTAAGCATCTAAGAGTTGGAACATCCGATTTGATGAGACAATCAAAGAGTTTGATTTCTCACAAAATCTTGATGAACCTTGTGTGTATAAGAAGGTTACTGGGAGTGCTATCATATTCCTTGTGATATATGTGGATGACATATTATTAATAGGAAATGATATCTCAAGTTTTCAATCAGTCAAAGTTTGGTTGTCCCAGAATTTTTCTACGAAATACCTTGGAGAAGCAACTTATATATTAGGAATAAAGATTTATAGAGATAGAACAAAGAAGTTAATAGGTCTTTCAAAATAAAAATACATAGACAAAGTGCTAAAATGGTTTAGCATGGAGCAATCCAAGAGAGGGTTTCTTCCCATAACATGGGATAAAACTCTCGAAATTTATATGTCCTAAGACACAAGATGAAAGGACTCGTATGAGTATAATCTCATATGCTCGGCAGTAGGATCAATCATGTATGCTATGTTATGTACAAGACCCGACATATCGTATACTTTAAGTGTTACGAGCAGATATCAATCAGATCCTGGTGAGTGTTAATGGGTGGTTTTCAAGAATATCCTAAAGTACTTGAAAAGGAATAAGGATGTATTCTTGATTTATAAAAATCAAGATCTAGTAATGAGTGGGCATACAGATGCCAATTTTCAATCTAAGAAGGATGACTCTAAATTCCATTCAGGTTATGTTTTCACACTGAATGGTAGAGCAGTTAGTTGGAAGAGTTCCAAATAAGAGATGATTGCAGATTCAACGACCGAGTCAGAGTACATTACAACTACGGAAGCGATGAAAGAAGCTATTTAGATCAAGAAGTTTGTTATGAAACTTGGAGTGGTTCTGAGTATAGTAGACTCAATACTGTTGTACTGTGACAACAATGAGACTATTGCTCAAGCCAAGGAACCAAGTCTCATTAGAGGTCCAAGAACTTACTCAAGAGATATCACCTAATTAGGGAGATAATTGTTAGAGGTGATGTGAAGATAGGAGAGTGCCCATAGATCAGAACATCGCTGATCCTTTGATTAAGCCACTTCTTTAAATAAAATTTGATCATAGTGTACTCGCTTATGATATTAGATACAAAGGCGATTGGCTTTACTGTAAATGGGAGATTGTTATAGTAGTGTTCTAAAGGCAATCACCTTTAGCACTTTTGTACAAACTTTATTTTGATTAATAAAGTGAAAGGCATTTTTAATTAACTTTATATTCGTTTATGTATAAATTAATGTGGATCTTAAATCAAATTAATGAAGTTCATGATACAAAATATATTATGAAGGAAATCATGATGAGATCATGATAATAAGATTCCTATCATGCGCAATTATGTTAGTATCTAAATAATCCCTAGTCATTGGATTAATAAGACAGGACATTATTAATTCAAATAGACTAGCACATGTTATACTCCTTGATTTGATCAAATAGTGTAAACATGAGATGTTTAGAGTTAATATATAGATGCATCCTAAGGGTAGAAAGTACATCGAATGACCCGAAATGAGATTATCATATGGATGATCTATCGAATGTCAATGGTTAATTTCATCATAGCAATCGTGCAAATATCCTTAGACTTAAGGTACTCAAGGATATCTTGGATACCAATCTTGTGTTTTGACATCATTCCTTGTTACCTCAAGATGAGGTTGCTCTTAGGGTAGTGATTGGATACAACTATTGGTATTCGAAGGTAATTGGGAGTAGAGTAGTTATGTGTCATAAAGAGAGTTACTCAGGAATCTTTGGCCATAGCGATTATTTGTCATAAAGAGACTCTTCAATGAAATATAGAGTAATGGGATCCCAAGATAAGAACTAATATCACTTAGACTAGATGTGACATAGTTAGTCTAGTAAGAGTTGACATATAGCCCATACTCTAAACTAAGTAGGGTATAGTATGGTAAAAGGAAGAATTTGATGGTAATTGTTTATGGAAAGGTTCATAAGTTGGATAATTAACTATCGAAGAGTTCCTGTGTTAATTCACTTATATTCTAACAAATTAGCATCATGAAACCCTTCATGATTTTCTTAAAATCAGAAACCTAAGGGTCACACGTATAAAAGATCGAATGAAAAACAAAGTGGATGGCCATTTTTAAGTAGGCCACGATCGTGACCGAAGGCGAGGCTAATTTTAAATAGGCCACAATCATGACCGAAGGGACGAATTGGTACATAACTGAGTTCTTCACTTTTGTACACAAGAGTCTAACCACTTCTTACACACTTAAGTGAGAGCATAAGGGCTTTAGAAGAGTTCTATAGTGAGAGAAAGGTATCTTAAGTCTTGTTCTTACAAATTATGCAATTGTTGCATGAATCAAAGTGCACACAATAAGTGTCTTGATCTTTCTTTTCATTTTGAGCATGTATTAGAACTCATCTAGTTTGGTGCTCAAATCACCCTTACACATTATTTCTTCTTGATCTTTGCATGTTTTTGGGTGATCAAGGAAGGGTTTGGTGTTTGCAACAACTCAAACAAGGAGAAGAAGGAGGAGAAACAAAAGGTAAAAATATTTTATATTTTATGTTCTTTTACATATCCATGTATGCATGTGTGATTATGTGTTTTGGGGTTAACATGGTGTCAGAATTTAGATTCCGACGCTTCCGCTTCCTTGACATACGTGTGATGCATGCATCCATGGCATCCCTAACACATCTATCAATAGTTGATCATGCCCAATTTGCATAATTATAGGCTTCCACTCCTTTACTTTAATTTTTTTAGAAAAAGAGGATCTTTCTGGGAGTTCCCTTTAAATTTTTAAGGATCTTGTACACAACTAGATGCTCCTCATATGGGCAAAGCATAAACTCATTAAACATTCTTACAATAAAGGCAATATTTGATTGTGTATGACATAAGCATATTAGTCACCCTACCAATCTTTGGTACCTTCCTATATCTGCTAATATTCCATCTTTAACATCTCCAAGTATGACATTAAACTCTACTAAAGTGTCTGAAGGCTTGCATCCACTTAGTCAAGTCTCTTTTAAAAGATCTAAAATATAGTTCTGATATGAGACATCAATTCCTTTTTTCTATCTTGTTACTTCCATTTAAATAAATTATCTCAGTTAACCTAAGTCCTTTCTTTTGAACTCTTTAGCTATACTTAGCTTAAGTTTTCTCATTTCTTTTATGTCATCTTTAGTTAAATTATATCGACTAGATGAATAATTAGAACCAAAATTTTGTCTTTGATGGATCTCTCAGTGAAAAAAGGGTGATCAGAGTGTCCTTGACAATAACCTTGACCCTAAACAAACTTTATGAATCGTTAAAACCAAGCTCTAAGAAACTGCTTAAGACCATACAAGGATTTTTTTTTTTAGATACCTTAGTTCTAAGCTTTTTAGAGAATCCAGGGTCTATATATACTTCTTCATCTAGATCTCCATTTAAGAAAGTATTTTTTATATCTAATTGATTCAAAGGCTAGTCAAGATTAATTACAATTGAAAGGAGAACATAGATCGTGTTTAAATTTTCCATTGTTGAAAAATTCTCAAAATAATCTATACCATATGTGCAACTAGTCATTTAGACTAAATACCCATTTCATCCAACAAACTTTTCTATTTGTTAGATTGACTTCTTCCTTGGTTGCATTCTTTTCCAAGGCTTTCATCTCTTCAAGAACACCTTCTTTCCACTCAGGAACTTTTAAAACCTCCTAATTATTGTTAGGAATAGGAATATTAGATGCTTGTGAACTAAAGGTATAGTACATGCATAAATATTTTTATAAGACACAAATTTAAAGAGAGGATATTGTGTATAAGATCTAATACCTTTCCTAAGAGCTATAGAGAAATCAATTTGAGAAGAAGAGTTTAGCTTAGAATCGCTTATAGAAATAACTTTAGGAACATGAAAATTTATGGAAACATCATGATTTTCTTAATCTAACCTTTGGTTAGAAATATGAAGATGTTGCAAAATGGTAGCCTTCGGCTTTTGTGCTAGGCGTTCCTTTGAATATTAATTGGCATAAGGTTAAGGTCAATATTAAATTTATTACAAGTTCACGGCATAGTTGCAGCTAGCAAAGGGATGTAGGGTCAATCCTATGAAGATAGTAAATACTAGTAGTTACCCTTTTTCTATTATCTAGCCTTTAATTAAAATTTTAGTTTTTATTTATGAAAAAAGGGTGATCATGAAATTATATTATTGATTATTGGACTTTGAAAATTCCTATCTTATATTAATCTCTCTTAAGATTATTAAAAACTAATCCATCAGTTAATTAACAGAACATTTTTTAATTAAAACCCCTAGGATTGCTTTATCGATTTATTAATTCCGCTATTAGGTTTGACCCTAATCTAGAGAATTTATGTCAACCTGTCTCTAGGTCTACATGCAACTCCTTCCAATTATGATAGATCTATTCGTACAAGAGGATTTGTCAATCTCAATCATATGAAATCAAATTAAGCACTAATATTCCAGATATATTAGAATAAGAATTAAATGCTTTATTGAATCATATTAAATCAATCCATATAATTGAATTAAAAAAAAGATTAAAACATATTATTATCATAAACTAGGGTTCATCACACCTAGACATTAAGCACTTTTAGTTAATAATCATAGAAAATGAAATCAAAGATAAACATACAGAAAAACTAATAGAAAACAAAGAAATCATAATTCTAAATCTCCCTTTCTCTTCTATTGGATCTTCATGCAAGTTTGGATTTGATGTAGTTATCTACTAGATCTCTTGACATATTCTTTGTGCTTTCCTCATCCCTTGATCAAAATTGTTGCCTCTCTAGGGGTCTTACATCTTAAAACTGTTGCAAAAATTGGCTCTTTTTAATTTGCCTTCACTCACATCCTTTTATAAAAAAATTTAGAGTTTTTGAGATATACACAATCACTTACACAAGCATGTGAGAGAAGATGTATAATTAAAAACACCTGAATTTGCAATGTCACTTAGGCGCAGAGACTTAAATGAGCAAGATACATGGCCGTGTAAGTCAAGATACATAGGCGTGTAACTCTACATGACCAGAATTTAAATTATTCAATCTTTATATATTTATAGAGACTTACACTGTCACTGTACACAATTGTGTAGATCTTTAGTTGCTTCAAATCTTTTTTCATTTCATCTAAATTCTTCTCCTTTTGATCCATGAAGGCAAATATATCCTATAAATGCACTTAGAGCAAATTAATTACCAAGTATACAACAAAACTATGAAATATCAAGCAAAACATGTTAAATATGGGTGTATAATTATAATCAAATAAGCATCTACCAAATATACACTACCTTTTTATCATTTCTCATATATCTCCATGTTTCCAGTATTATCATTTTATGATGGAATTGTCATTGGTTATTTATTAACTGTTACAACGTTGTCAATATTTACTTCATTTGCTTCCAATAATTTTGTGTTGTATTTTTATAAATGATCATGAAAAGTATCACTCTGAGCAAACTCAAAACTAATATCTAAACCATCTAAGAACTCATCTTCACTGATATT
>JANZXP010114910.1:0-17726 GCA_027576715.1 Erythroxylum flavicans
CTTTGAAGATTGGATCAATCGGCCTGTGGATCATTACGAATGGGCTCGGGCCCAGCACGACCGACTCGACCATACCACTTATACTTCCCGATATGGGTTCCCTTCTTCTCCACTCTATTATTCATTTAATGCAGGAGGTATACATTTTGTATTCCTGGCTTCTGACCTCGCCTACGACAAATCATGTAAGAAACTTAATCACTATGTCTTACGTAGTATTTCTTTTTATGTTCGATGAACACAACAATCTGATATATATACACCAACAGCGGATCAGTACAAGTGGTTGAAGAAAGACCTAGCAAAGGTTGACAGAAAAGTAACCCCCTGGTTGGTGGTTTCATGGCATACTACGTGGTATGCCACATATGTTATACACTACCGAGAAGGAGACTGCATGAGGATACAGATGGAAGAACTGCTTTACAAATATGGAGTTGATATCGTCTTCGCTGCACATGTAAGTGTACATTTTTGCACTCGTGCCTCACAGGCACAATTTGGTTTCCTCAACAATCTTTTTCTTTTTCAATCAAAATACAGGTACATGCGTACGAGAGGTCGAATAGAGTATATAACTACACTTTGGATCCTTGTGGACCTGTGCACATTACAATTGGAGATGGAGGGAATAGAGAAGTGTTGCCAGTGGAACATGCTGATGAGCCTGGAAAATGTCCTGATCTGAGCAGAAGAGGTGCTCGCAGCTGTGCTTTCAAGTTCACTTCAGGACCTGCAAAAGGAAAGTACTGTTGGGATCGTCAGCCTGAATACAGTGCCTTCAGGGACAGTAGCTTCGGTCATGGCATTTTAGAGGTATACATGATTCTAGAAATTTAAATCATCTTTCTTTTCTGTTCAATCTTATTTCTGGCAAACAAACAGAGCAACTGTACATATTATTCTATAAACATAGGCTCAATGATTGTGTTAGGATTTGCGGCTACTATAATTTGTCGCAATTGTCACAATTTAATACCTTGAAGGACGATAATTTTAACGCACCATTGCAGGTAAAAAATGAGACTCATGCTCTGTGGACTTGGTATCGGAATCAGGACCTGTATAAAAGCACTGGAGATCAGATTTACATTGTAAGACAGCCTCAAAGGTGCCCAATTAAACCAAAGGTACATAATATATCTTATGTATTTATAAGCCGGCCGATTAAGTAAAGGGAAGCTATGTTGTTTAATTACATTGTTGCTCTTGTTTCGACAGCAGAGTACTTTCCACATCGCCTAAGGAAGATTGACAAGAAGCTGCTGGCACCCTTATTCTCAGTAGGAATGGCTTCAACCATCTATGTACTTCAATTCTAGGCCAAAAATGTATTTTGAAGTTTAATATTTATAATAAAGTACAAGTTGAATTTATAATCATTCAAAATAGACTTCAATTAGAAAAAAGAAATTAACAGAGTTAACTATCCGTTATTTAAACAAACTATACGAATATAATTTTTTTTAAAAGTGTTCTTTAATTTATAAACAATAAAATTTTATGTGTGAACCGTTTTTACTAATAATTGAAAACACTTAATTATTATCGGCATTATCTGTTATCTTTTCTGGAAATTTGTTCGCCGTGAATTATATTTTTATTGGTCAATCTCAATGCTTTGAAAAACACAAGTGCACCACAATTCGATCAAATTCATATTTTAACAAATAATTATTTCAAACTTTAAACCAAGCTCGACATTAGGCTTTACAGTTTGATCAAACCTAAAATAACTAAATTTAGTTAATAAAAATGACATCGTATTAAATATGCAAAATAGCATTATTTTGTTGAACGGAGAAACAAAATGAAACAGGAATTCTCTTCCTTTTATCAGCTGCTCAAAATTATTTATGAAAAGTGAAAAAAAACATAAATCCCTATTCCCTAGTTAAGAAGTCTGTGGCCATTAACGTTGTCATTGTATCAATTATTTAGGCTTGTCTCCTCACTCATTCTCTCTCTTTCTCTCTTCGTTGGTCACTAGATTTTGCTATTTTAATTTCTTCTGCCTTAAGTTTTACATTTTCCATTTTTGATAATAACTTGCCTGTTTTGTGACGTTACTCATTTTATTAGCTTTTTTTACTAGTTGTGGATGTTGTTGAAGCTGGAAATTTTCACAATTGTTTAATTTAGGGGACCCAGAACCTAAATGTCTTTGACAAGATCCACAGTATTATTATGTATTTATCACTTCTCTCAAAATGAATAGTTTTTCGTTATTTCACAATGTAAGAATTAGATGGGTCATTTGTTTTCTCAGATAAATCAACAATTATTTGAAATTTTATTACTGACAATTGTATAAAAATTCAATAAGTGCCTCCCAATTTGAGATTACAGTAGTTTTTCACACATTACAAATTATTATTATCTTTTTGTAAGATCATATTGTCTGAAATTATTAATGACAATTCTATAAAACTTCAGCAAGTACTTCCTAATTTGAGATTGCTATCATAATTTAACATATTACAAGTTATTATTATCTTTTTATGGGTTTATATAAAGCTCATTGAAAAGGGTGACATGTAATTTTAAGTATCTTAACATGTCTATAATACCCACACACAGAAAATAGTTGACTAAATATAGGGCTTAAACAAGATAACATTCGGGATATTTAATGCTTTACTCTTTTTATTGACTATTTTGCACTTCTGTTGGGATTTTCAAAGTTGGTCATGACTTTGTGGTTCTAGATATATTTAGCCCAAACTAAAGCCTTTTTTAGATCTTTCAAACCAAAACACAATTGTCTTTAACATAAAGATATTTGTAATATGAATATTTGTTTGTACTTAAGTAAATTGTATTAATTAGGACTAAGGAAAAAAATGTATGGAAGTTGATTCTTAATATCATAATTGTAATATGAATATTTGTTTGTACTTAAGCAATTAGTGTGATTAAGGAAATTTGTTGAAAGCTAGATTCTCAATATCATACTTTCAATATTTGTGGATGTTTATAATTGTTTTATTGTCTATAATTATTAAACATGGATGATACTAAACTTTTAACAAAGTCTAACATAATGGAAAGTTTTTATTCAATATGTGACCATAAGACAAATGAAGAAGCTGTTTAGATAGAAAAAGAGTTAACAACTTACAAAGATAAGAAGTAATCTTTGGAATCACTCCATAAAAACTAAAACAAGCCATGAGAGAACTAATAAATAGAGTCTATGTACTACCTTATGTTGTTTTTTGGAGCTTCAAAAGGTGGAACTTCACATTCTAAAAGGCATGCCAATTTATATAACCAAAGAATACAATATTAGAAGGTTAAATCCTTTTACTACCTAATATATTGAATTGAAACAAAGAAATGCCAATTTATGCTAAGGAATTCATAAGGCATGAATGTCCACCCCCAATTATGAATCATATAGACTTTAGGATATTTATTATGTCACTTCAGCTTTCTTTTAAGATGTCTACTCCTAATACCATTAAAAACATCTTCAAGGTTTATGAGTATAAAATAGTTTGACATTAAAGATGTTGTCAGTTAATGGCGGATGATTTGTGATTACGTTAGATATTTGGACATTGGAAAATAAAAAAAGGTTTATATAACATCATACTACATTAACAATAATTGATTTATGTAGAATCATCTTAAGGTAAATAATATTTTTCTATTTTGTTATCAAATGTTCTTTTTATTTTGATATATTTGATATATTTCTAAATGGTAGTTCATTTGTGTTTCAATGGCTCATACAAGTGAAATACTAGCTAGTGTATTGAATTTTTTAACAAATTGGAACATTGACACAAAGTTATCAATGATAACTTTGAATAGTTATAGCATAAACAATGCTTTGATAACTTTGAATAGTTATAGCATAAACAATGCTTTACTTGATAAAGTTAACAAGTTACTGGTTGAGAGCTTACTAATGGATGATAGGTTTTTTCATATTCATTGTTTCATGAATATAGTGAATCTAATTGTGAAGTATGGGTTAGAAAGTATCAAAGAAGACCTAGAAGTAATTCGGGATAGTGCAGTATATTGGAGTGCAACACCTAACATGTTAAGAAGTTTAAAGAAATTGTAAGATAATTACATATCTCCACTACAACAAAATATGGAGTTTAAAGACACAAAAGGTAGAATTTTTAGACGCTTTTTTAAGTCTTAAAAATAATTTTAGAAGCTTTATAAAGCGTCGAAAAAATAAGTGTCACAAAAACTATTTTCGACGGTTTTCTTAGACACATATATGCATAAAAAAATATACATTTTTTACACATCTAAACGTTAAAAATATATTTACACATAGATGCGTCGAAAACATATATTTTCGACGATTTTCTTAGACACAAAAATGCTATTTTAGATGCTTTGTGTAAGCTTTTAGATGCTTTTCTCTGACGATATTTTTCACTTTTAGAAAGTTTTTTAAGTCGAAAAACTCCACTATTTTTAATTAAAAAATAAGCTTACAATTTACTTTGTGCATCTTTTTTAAGATCACTCACATGCATATTATTATAATAAATTTTGCAAATTAATCTAAAAAATATATATGCATATTATTATAATAAATTAACACTTTTGTTAATAAATATAATATTACACATATTTATATGTAGATAATATCACAAATTAGCTAAAATAGATGCATTCTAAAATACATTTCTATCGAAGAAAGCGCACTATTCACATACTTCACATTGTGAGTGGCAAAATCAATTGAGACTAATAATCACGGGAAGCTACTGGTAAGAGCAACACAAAATGACTAAAAAGGAGAAACGAATAGTGTTATAATTTGCATGTTATTCATTTTCGAGTGCTAATACTAATTTCCATAGCAAGTAGATGACTACATATACATTTTCTATAGCTAAGTCTTGAAACTTATAACTCTTTATTGGCAGGCTAACCCTCCAAATTCCTTCTATAATTCCTCTCTCAACCCTTTCCTTGGAGATAGTTTAACTTTGAAAATTTCAGACCGCATTGACATCACCGTCCTCTTTGCATATTTTCTCCATCTTCAAAATGAATACAGAAGGAAAGGGACTGCAAGAAGAAGAACACGATTGTATGATTTAGTGAATAGTGCAATACTTTTGGAACCTATTGATAATGCACTGATTATGTTCAAAAGGTCCTTGGCCTTTTAACAGGTAGCAAGAATAACATTATATTACATTTCGAGTTTTCGGTGTGACGTGCAATCCAAATCTCTAAATGTTCTTATCACCATATATCGTACAGAACATGCAACTACAACCTATTGTCTTTACAAGCAAAAGAAGCAAAATCATGCTATAACCTCAACTAAGAGCCATTAGTATTAAAATCCCAGCTCCCATAGAAGTGGAAACTAATTCTCCCACGCAACATCAAATTCACCAGTACACGACAACCACTATAATAACAAATTCACCAATACATGACAACCACTATAACAACCACAACCATGACAAATAACTACCAAAATGATGAACACCATAACAACCACCACCACGTGCAACATCATCAGTAAGTAGTAGAAATGTAAAGGGAAAGTTTTGGAAACTACAAAAACAACACAAACCAAACCCAATTAAAAGAAATTATCATAATAAACCCCCTTCCCTAATTAAAAGAACAAAAAAATGTAAGAAATTAGAATAAAACTTGACATATGCTTTACTTGTCCTCGAATTTATCTATAAATGAGCAAAAACGATCGAATTTAGCTAGAATTTGTTCATTCTTTATATTTACATCCTCATTTTTTTTCTCAAGCATATCATTTCGTTTTTTTAAGCTCTTCATTCATTTTTCAAAGTTCTTCTCCATTTTTCTCGAGTGCCTCAGTTTTCTTCTCAAGTGCTTCATTCATACATTGGAGTTGGGAAATAATCTCATCATTTTATTTTACAACAACATCTAATTGTTCTTTAACATATCCCACTTCACCATATCTACTACCAAAGCTATCACAATAACTTGCCTTCAATTGACCTTCAAGACTAAACACCTTGTTTTTAGTAACCCCAAAAACATTACCAACTACATGCGAACTTGATTTCCAACATAGTACATATCTCATTAAAGACTTGACTCTTAATCTCCACACGACCCTCTTGTGACTGGGCAGTAAGTTTTATAACCTTAGTGGTAACAACCTCCTATACATATCATAAACATAAATAAACTTTATATTGTAAAAACCAAAAATGTTCATAAATTAATATAGCTTATGGTCTAACTATGCATACCAACAGTAATTTTGTTCCTTCTTTCACATACCCTCCATCTTTTCTGACATGTGTGCTTCTCCAAAATTCGTAAGCACTTGGTTCTCTTCCATTTTCATCCACCTAATACAAGCACTTCAGTACCAATATGATGAAGACAACCAAATTTCAAAAATCAGTTGATCATGATGTCTTAAACAAATAACAAAAGGAACTTACAAATTTTAAATTTTACAAACTATAGTTTAGAATAATTTTAAGTTTTGAAGAGAAATAGAGTTAGCTTTAGGTTTATCATGTTTGGATATGATTCTAGTTAAGGATGAGTCTAAACTTATGACACATAAGAGCTCAAGGAAGCAAAATAATCACTTCTAAAAGGAGAAAATCTCAAATAGGTTAAGTGTTATGGTCAAGAAAGAGTTTACTTCACCATTTTTTAAGGATGCATTGTTAGCTGAAGAGAAAGTCAAGAGGTTCACAACAATTTTAAGGGAAAAGTTTACAAAATATGAGAAAAAGATGAATTTCACAAAATGTTAGAAAGATAAAGCTGGACAACTTATGTCTAAGTTGACCTCCGTAAAGTATGATGGAGTATTAGGGTTTATAACTTACATTATAAGGATATAAGATATAACCAATGGGCTAACTATGCTTTAAGTTCCAATATCAAACCTTTTCTAATCCATTAGGTGCTGAATTCTTTACCATCTAACTTGAGTTTGTTGAAGACACTTTACACTATTAGAAAAAAAGGCTTGGATGGTGAATGGGTTTATCATAATTTGTATTCAAAAAGAGGGAAAGAAAAAGTATAAGAGGGATCATATAGTGAATTTGGTGTATTAATCCTTTAACTCTAAAGGAAATTATGGAAAACCAAATAAGAAGTGTAAGAAGAATAATGGTCAAAAGGATGGCTATAAAGCTAATAAGCCATCTACTAGGTTTAAGAAGAATAATATTAAGTCTTGGTATTATAGTAAAATGGAGCACTTAAAAAAGGATTGTTATGAGACTTCTTTGAAAAAGAAGTAGTGCAAATCATGTAATTTTGAGGTTTTAGTTTACTTTGACTCATCTTTAATAGGTGTAGTACAAAGTAGTTGGCAAATATTGGTTCTGTTATTAATACTTCTAGTATATTACATGAAATGAAGAATATAAAGAGGCTAAATAAAGGGGAGATGAATGTGTTTATAGGTAGTGGAACCGTAGTAGAAGTAGAGTAAATGAAGATGTGGAGCTATAAGTTAGATTAGGGGTAAAAGTGGTATATGTGCCTTTCTATGATACATAATTTAATTTCAATACCTAGACTTAATGATTACTTATTTCAGTAATAAAAAGGTTTCATTATCCCCAAATTCTATTATCATTGGTAAATGTTTGTTGAAAAATGGTATTTATTATTTGGATTTAAAGATCCTAATGAATTGGCTATGAGTGTTGCTAAATAAAGATTTAAAAAAGAGTTTAATTAAGGACAATTCATTCACTTTTATGACATAAGAGATTTAGTCATATTTTAAAGAAAAGAGTCGAGAGATTGATGAAGGATAAAATCCTTACTTATTTGATTTATAATGAAGTTTGTAGTGCATGTATAGGTTGTTTAGAGGTAAAGTCACTAAAAGTATAAAGAAAGATGTAACTAGGAGTTATGAGGTTTTGGAAGTTATTGAAATAGAATTTAATGGACCTTTGAACACCATCACTTATTATAAAAAAAGCTATTTTCAACTTATATTAATGATTACTCTCGATGTTGTTATTGGTACCTCATGAATAATAAGTTTGAGGTCTTAAAAAGTTTGAAATTTTCAATGTTGAGGTTAAGAAGTAACTCAATAAACCTATTAATATTATTAGGTTAAACCTTGGCAGAGAGTATTATAGTAGACACGAAAATTTTGGTAAAAAGAAAGGAAAATTTGCTAATTTTTAAAGGGTTGTGGAAATTTTATATAGTATACCTTGCTATATACACATGGAATGGAGTAGCAAAAAGGCTCAATTGCAACTAAATAATATGGTAAAGATCAAAATGATGAGATCAAAGATTCTTGAGTATAGATTGAGGGATACACTAAAGACAACACTCTACATCTTAAACCTTGTATTAAGTAAGTAGTTCTCAAAATTCTTTTTAAAATGTGGTCAATTATAAAGTTAATTTAAATCATTTAAAGGTTTAAGGTTATCCAACTGAGATAGAGATTTATAATATACATGAGGATATAACACAACTCATAGGTTCTTTAGCTATCTTAAATATTCAAAAGGCTACATGTTTTATTTTCTTGGTTATAGTTCCATAATTATAGAGAATTTGAATGCAAAAAAACTATAAAATGATAAAGCAAATGTATTACCAAGAGTTGAAGAAGTTGAGGAGTCCTAGCCAACAGTTGTACACATTCTTATAGTTTATGATGAAGTTATTAAGGTACTTCCACAGGTTTATAGGGATGACTTAGATGGAGTTTAGTTCTTGATGTTAGAGATGGTGCATATGATATTGAGTAGGCTATGGTGATGATGCAAACATATCTAGGGATAAAATCTTAGAAAAACCACAAATAATTTTAAATCAAACTCATGAAAGCTAAATAAGATATATAAAGATAATTGCCCATTGATTATAAAGAACTAATAACCAAATTCATTAAGTAATTGAATGTCATAAAGAAAGAATTGTTTAATAAGTTTGAAGTTCAGTGAAGAACAACAAAAAGAAGCACTCACGCTCTCATAAACAAAGATGTCAAAAAATGCTACAAAACTAAATAGAAGAATTCTTTAAATATAAAACATATATTAAGGTTTTAGCAATGGACAAAAATATGACACAATTGTGGTCTAGGTCATGTTTGTTACAAAAATTTTAATTTTAGCTAGCACGTTTTGAGATACAATAGTGTTGGAGGCTACATCATATAACTTATTTTTTTGTAAAATTACACGGGCAGGCACATAGTCGTGTTATGTAACTCACTGTAAGTTCACCTCTATATATGGGCTAAGTACATAGTCATGTATTAGGCTATATTCTTAAATTCTTGATTTCGAAGAGTTACATAGCTTATAACATAGTCTTATCTAAATTTATGTTCATGCTTTATTTTTTTTAATCTTAGCTTGAGTCAGTTAGCTAATAATACAATAGATCCTTTTGAAGTTTGGCTAGCCATGCTCACATCACTCCCACTCTTTTCAAAAGGAATTTATCTTGAATCATCGCTTACATAAAAAAGGGACAGATCAACAATAACAAAAATAACACAAACATTATACTCACTTGGAGGCTTTATTTTGTAAATCAATATTACTCTAGATTACTTGAAGTAGATCATCCTCTCTTAGTTGCAACCTTAACCACCTCTGTAATGAGAATCATGCCTTCCTTTGCTCATATACACCTAAAATCAATAAGCAAACTTTAAAACAACTTGTTTTCTACCCGTGTTAGCTTTGATTGCATAATGCTTATTCTTTTTGCCTATCTGTTACTTAACACATTTATAAAGTTGTCTCTCCAACTCCATCTTCTTTTCTCCATCCAAGTTAGCTCTTTTATCAATAGATAAAGATAATAAGTCCCAAGTAGTTAGCATATTAAAAAATAAATAACTTTGAATGGTGAATCTATTATATGTAAACTCAAAAAACACTAAGTAAACTTCCCAATTCTTTAAGTTCCTTTGAATGCTTGCATGAAGTAACATAGTTAAATTCTTATTTACTACTTCAATTGGACCATCAATTTGAGGATAACTAGTAGTAAAAATAAAAATATTGTTCCTTATTTACCCTAAAATATTCTTCAAAAGTAATAAAGAAACTTAGTATCCCAGTCACTTATTATACTAGTATGAACTCCATATAGTTATACTACTTCCTTAAAAAACAAATCAGTAATATTAATCACATAAAAAGTTTTGTCATAAGGAATAAAGTGCACCATCTTAAATACCCTATCAACTATCAAATGTAGAGTTTTTATCCTTTTTCAACTTAAGTAAACTTGTAAAAGAATTTGTGGAGATATTCACATATAATTTACTAGATATAGATGAAGGTGTGTAGAACCTATATAGTGAAACCCTAGATTTAGCCATTATATAAGTGATTAACCTACCACACACTCGTTTTATATTACATCTTATTTTAAGCCATCGAAAATGCTTACTTAGCATATCTAAGGTCCTTCACTAAAGTGATTCACCAAACCTCCATCACGTGCCTCATATATAAATAGCTCATGCATAAAAAATAAACACAAAAAGTTTATTTTCACAAAATAAATAACCATCATGCCTACAAAATTTCTCAAATGCCCCTTTCACATGCTAAGCAAACATTATCAAAGTCATTTTCATTAGCATATAAATCCTTTATATATTTAAATTCTTATAACCTTACATTCAAAGAAGTGAGAAGAACATACCTCCAAGATAATGTATCAACTACCATATGCTTCTTACCTTTTTTTATACTTAATGACATGTAAGAATGTTTCAATGACTTTGTTCACTTGGAATTGAAAGAACTCAACCTGGAGTTCCCCTTTTGGAACCTGAGTGGTGCCTTCCCTACAACTCCATGATAGCCGTCTAATCAATGTCTGACTCGACCAAAGGGTTCTCGCAAAGCCAAGCCGTTTAACTATTTAAAATCGTTTATACTTTAATAATCTAAAGGGCGAAAAATAGTGGAAATTTTTTTCTATCATTTTATTGAAAATTTTGGCAACATAACGACTATATTTTGACTTTTCCAAAATTTTCAAAAAGTTGCATAACACATTTTAAAATACTTCTAATATTTTATGTACCATCTAAACTTCTGAAATGAGACCTCAGGTACACATCACAAGCAATCACAAACATACAATTCTCAACATTTTAAAAACATTATTGAGGATCAAAGCCCTTGTAGTTCATTAAGAAAAAGATATTTACAATCCCAAAGATGTTTACAAGATCACACTTTTAAACCCATTCCAAAAATGCTTTATAATATATATATAGGCAATTAAGCCAATTTCAAGCAAACACATACATAAGAAAGATAAGACAAATACAACAGAAGCCGATGATACAACTAATCTTATGGCAGAGTTTCAATTACTGCAACACCTATACATATACCTAGGGTGTTATGTTTAAAAACATAAAAATAAGGGAGAGCTACACGAGCTCAGTGAGTATAATCAATTTACTAAAAGTCAACTTTTTATAACAACATAATTGAAATATTGTAATACAATCATAATGTGGTAAAATAATTGTCATAACAAATCACTCGTGCATCACAAAATATGGTAATCCAATAACATGTCGTAAAATACAACCTCATTTTTTTGAAATTACTATTTCAAAATGCCTTTCTGAAATTAAATTTATAATATAAGATTTTCCTTTTTCCTTTTTCCTTCATTAATAAACAGTGGTGACAATAAGTTTTCTGAAAACTTTTATACTGCAAATAAGCCAACCACTAGAATTGGTATCATACGGTGCCCCTCAAATTACTTTTAAAAATAAACAGTGTCGGCATTATTATTTGTTTTCATGAACTTCTTATATGATATAGCCTACTATAAACTTCTTTACATTATGGTACCCTTAGGCATAAGGTCACAAAGCTAGTTTTGTATCGTTTACTCGTGACTAGTTAACCACTAGTTATGGAGCTGCTTTTGCATCGCTTGCCTGTAATAGGTTAATCACCATAAATCGATAGTTACGAAGCTGGTTCTGCATCGCTTATCCGTAACAAGTCACAGAGTTGGTTCTATATTACTTACCCATGACTGATTAACCATTATCTATGGAGTTAGTTCTACATCGCTTAGCAGTAATAAGTTAACCACCATAAATATATCGGTATAATAACATATACAAAGCATAGCAGCGTATCATTGGTAAAAGCAAATCTTACATTTATGACTTATCTTATTTTCTAAATCAAGTATGGGAAGATTCATAATTGAATTATTTCAATGTAACTCCCAATTATATAAATTTGACTTTCAAATTAAAACTCATATATTACCAAAGCATACACTTATGTTAGCAATATTTACTTGTAAAATATCATTTGCATAAATATTCATTTCATGATCAAATGAAAACCATTTGCATAAACTCAATTTAAAGTACACTCACCATTTGCTACTCTCCATAAATAAATACCATTTGCATAAAATCAATTTAAAGAATACTCATATGTTATCAATTCTTTTGCAAAGAATTTAGTCATATAAAACAATTAAAATACACTCACAACTTTGCAAACTTATCTCCAAGCACACTTATGCGTTATGTGCTTCTCCTTTACCTATATAAAGCACATTTCGCTTAAGCATTAATTTCCAAATTAGGAAATAAGGCATTAAAACTATATATTTGGTTTAACTGAATTCGAGATTTGTATCTAATAATGTAACATGGACGCTAATTGTATTTTTGCTTACTTCCGTAAGCTAACCTATTGGTCTCTGTTTCCAAATATAACTTTAAAAGTCACTTAAATATCATATTTTATCCATTATAACTTACTAATTTCTTCAAAACACAATCTCACCTAATTCAATTCACCATATCATGATCATGCATGATGAGTCACAATTATGACCTATGTCCATAATCTATACCTCCATTTGTTCCTTACTTTTCACATAGCAAAAGTTCAAATTACGCTTTGAGGTCTTCTATACATTTGTTCTCCTAAGTCTCTAATTTCCATATCATCAAAAATCATTCCATTTAAACTTCTAAATCATGAAAAATGTATCAAATATCACAATCTATTTCAACACAAGGGCAATATCAGTTACCATTTTCGATCTCAAACTTCGATATCATTAATCTAGAACTAGGTCTAGGTTTATTCTAGAGATTTTTAGTACTATGTATTGTGTTTCATCTCCAATTAGAATCATCAATTTGGAGGTCTGTATGTTGATTTATGGCCAAAAAAATGAGGCTGATTCAAGTGAACCGAGAATCAAAGACAAAATTTCACTAAACATAACTCTTTCTCTTGTCATATTCAACCCTTAAATGCTTCCAAACTTATTATCTGCTCTATAGAAAGTCAAAAATCATCATTTATCTTACAATAATATATCCCACTCACAAGCCCCAGAACCAGAAATTTAGGTTAGAAACTTACCACTTTCTTTCAATCTTTTGGATAATTAAAGAACACTTAGTCTTGATCAAGCTCTCTTCAATTCATGCTCCAAAACCCATCAAAAATTAATTGCACCCTCCTTCTCTACTTGGCCGAAACTTTAATCATTCTTCTCTTCTTTTTCTTCTTTTGTTTCATTTTCATGTATATGTTGAAAAAAGGAAACAATTGGTCTTACTTTACTCCTTTAATATCCTATAGTGCATTACGTCTGACGTCTTCTAATTGGTCCTTTTTTTAATGACTCATCACCATTCAATTAATCATGCTTAACCCTTACGAAAGCTTCTAATTGGTCATTACGTGTGATTCATTAATCCACTTACACCATTTTATACAAAAAGACCAAATTGCCTTTAATGAATTTAATTCACCAACTAACCGAACTAAATCTCAAAAACATTCCACAACTACCTTATTTTCAAGTTGACCATGAAATACTCTAATTAGGGTCAATACTTATTGATTAGATGCTTTAAAAATTTTTGAATGGGCTTAAAATCATTAATACCTATTATTTTTCAAAAAGGGGATTTTAGTCCATTAATTTTGGATTACTCGAATTCTATTGAAACAACCTCCGTTTCGACCGGTTTCAGTTTTTATGGACTCCAATATTAATTCGGGAGCTTTTGTCATATTTCAAAATTGTTCGTTAATGCCCATAAGAATTTTTAGATTAAATCCAAATATCACTTAATGTCACCAAAATCATCTAGATTTCATTCAAAAGTGTCACCTAAATCTCCAAACCATATTTTGGGGTTTTAAAGCTCATTCGAACTCATTCTATAGCTTTTTAGATTTTTCAAAAATTTTTAAGAAAATTCCGATTGGGTCCAGAATCGTCTCTGGTCTATTTATGATCTCCATTATAACCTCAATAATACATTTAAATGCTTAAATTACTCTAGTACATTATAAATAGAGCATACTCTACAAAATGCATATACAACATATTACACAGTACAATTATCGAACTAAGATATTATAGGAATAGTATTTGTTTAACTTACCTTTCCCCTTTAGGTGCTTTAATGACTCATGATTGATATGTATCACAAATTATAAGGATTTGGTATCCGTTAATGTCAACACGTGTTTTCGTTAGCAAAGTGGTATCAGAGCTTTGTGAGATCCTTCACGTCTTGGGTTCGAATCGCTGCATTCGCGCTGACATTACGCGGTATCGAGTACCCCAGAAACAACTGGGATCCGACGGGGTATGCAGCTACCAAGACTCCCGGGGTGTATGGGCGCCCGCCGCGGAGGCGTGGTGGACTTATAAGGATTTGGTATCCGTTAATGTCAACACGTGTTTTCGTTAGCAAAGTTATATATATATATATATATTAAAATAGCAATAAATATTATTATAAATTTAAGAGGAAAAACTAAATATGAAGAGAAACAAACTTAACAAATATAATTATAATAAGGGATAACAACTCATTAAATACTAAAATTTTCAAATTTTTTATATTAGTATAAAACCTTTAAAAAATGTTCAATTAAATTCTAAATTTTATGAAAATAAAATTTATTTGTTCAAAACGTGTCACAAAATAATTAATGTGACAGACATAATAAAGATAGACTTTTTTTTAATTTACGCATTTATCTTTTTTTTAGTAAAATAAACTTTTGGATTGATAAGTTATACTTTGAAAAAGCTTTGAAACTTAATTAAAAATTTTAAAATAGTTGACACTAATGCAAATAAATAAATAAGATTTAACATCGAATGTGTTATTAACCTTTTAAAATAATATAAGAAGTGATTCGTCGGTCATCTAAATTAAGAATCCTACAATATTTATGTGACAAATTAAGAAAAAATTCTATTAAAATTTAAGAAAAAAGTCATTAAGTCCCCCATAAGTTTTTTTATTTATGGGGTAATAGCTGTAATTGGTATTTATGAAAATAGATATATTCCTGAAATTTCTGAATGGAAACGAACATTTCTTCTAAACCTTCAATGGCAACGGGACCACACACAACACATGTACACAATGAGATTATGCCAAATTGGAGCCTTTGATCGGTATGGTATGGTTACGTATGAATGTTGGCCGGGTAAACTCACCTTACCTTTGGCATATATAAGAATATATCTGTTAGGTTAACCTTCCTTCTCGTAGCCACCACCATGTCTTATGTCATATCTTAATATACAGAGAAGCAGGAGAATCCATGACTTAGGGTTATGTGCATAAGAAAGCGTGTGTCATATTTTGGAAATCGACAGTGAGATCTGCGGCTTGGGACACCATCATGTCTATAACACGTCAACCTTATCTGAAAAATATTTTTCTTGTGGATTTTAAACGGTAAAAGGATTATAAGACCCACCAGAGTTGTGGATAAATTAAGATAACTTGATAAATAGGCTATCTGAGTAAAATTGTAGTCGATACTGTTTACATATAGATATATTGTTATAAACATATTTAACGTAATCATTATCATAATTATTAATAGTGAATCAATCATTATTGACACTAGAGGACGTAAGCACACCCAATTGGTGAAACCTTCCTAAAAACTTAGCCCCGGTTAGTTAGCGATAAAATAAAGTAAATTTAGAATTTGATTTTTGAGAAAATAAATCTATAAAAATAAAAATATTTACATATTTAAATACTTATAAGAATTATAATAGAAAAGTTGGGTGGATTTTTATTATAGTGTTTAGTATGCAACAGTATTTCATAGAATGTAATTTAATTTTAATTTATGTTTCCAATTATATCCCTAAATTGTTAAATAATGTTAATTTGTAATATAAGTTATATTATTAAATGTTAATTTTTTTCATTTTTGATATTCTAATCATATAATACTATTATATCATAAATATAGTATTGAAAAATATTAAATGTATGAAAATAATTGTAGTATACTTATAGTAGGGAGGCAAATTAAGAATAAGAAGATACTACAAATACACATGAAGATCAAAATCTGCAACATAATAAATTAATTATACTCAAAGAGAATGCCATAACACGAAGATGGAAACAACAAAAACATTATCAAAACTATTATGTGCAGAACTATATTGTATAATGAGATAGTTTGACAGAGGTATGATTATGTGGACTTGTTTGAATTATATAACCACCAAAATCCTTTTGGGAACAATTTCAATCTTCCATGTCATCAGGAGCAGTATCACACCATCGCAGCCTGTGTAGTCTCTGCGTTATCTGCACTGAGGATTGTGAAGTGAGAATCGGTACGAGTATGGACAAGGGAATTGTGGGGAACGGAGCCATGAGGAACTGGGTTTTGGAGAATGGGGTTTGCTCTTTGGAGTCAGACAGCAGGAGCCGCGGCATGTGGAGTTGTACGGACATCGAGTCTTTGTCTACTGATCATCTCGTTATCATGGTCCACAGTATTCTTAGAAGGTTAGTTTTTTTTTTGTGTTTTGTTGAGGCTGCACATTGAAGATTGAAATTCTTCACAAAAGGATTATGATGGTTATATAATTTAGACAAGTCCGCAGGATCATACCTTTTTCAAACTCTATAATCAAACAAAAACTACACAAAAGTTAAGTAAGAAGGAAAAATATGAACTTGAAGATTGTTGATTGAAACTTCAAAGCAAAAATATCCAAAATCCTGCTAACGGGAGAACAATAAGAATAGTTGAAGAGGAGGTATGGTTTTATAAAAGAATTGTCGTAGAGTTGAGAGAGAAGGAAGAGTTGAATTGACTAGTGTATTTTATTAAATTAAATTCTTGAGCAAAGTAATCTAAATACCAAAGGATCTTGTTTGATTGGCATGAATTTTTTCTTTAGAAAGTAATCTTTTTCCTAAAATTTATGTTATCATGTTTGGTTCATTTTTTTGAATAGTTAGGAAAGTAAAAACTTTCACAATCTAGGGAAAGTAGTAGCACTTTACTTGGATTCTAAATCTCATCACCCTCTTGGTATTTAGATTACTTTCCTCAGAAATTTCATCTAAAAAATACGCTAGTCAATTCAACCATTTTTTCTCTCTCAACTCTACGACAACTCTTTTATAATAATGAAAAATTTAATAATAATAATAATAATAACATTATTATTATTATTATTATTATTATTATTATTATTATTACTATTATTAATTAGTAGAAAATTAACAATTATTATTATTATTATTATTTAATAAAATTAATTATTATAAGAACAATAATAAGTAGAAAAGTAATAATAATAATAATAATAAAATTAATAAGAATAACAAATTTAGTAGTAGTAGTAGTAGTAGTAGTAGTCGTGGTGGTGGTGGTGGTGGTGGT
>JANZXP010115018.1:0-17708 GCA_027576715.1 Erythroxylum flavicans
TTTAGTGAAGTGATGTGACACGCCACCCTCGCGGGGCACGGATTCGGATATCACTGTCGATATCGGGTTCGGGTCCGACGGGAGTGGGGTGTTACAAAGTGAGTCTTTAACTCATGACTCCCTAAGGTTGAAAGACCCATTTAATTGTTTTGCCTTCATTCTTGCTTTTCTTCTTCTTCTCTACAAAACTCTTCTTCTCATCTTCTTTATTCTTCTTCACTTTCATGATTTTTGCTTCACCCACATCATCAAAATTGAAGCTCACTTTCACCTCCATTTGTTACCATCATCTTGCTCTCTCTTTAATTTTTCACTAAAGACCCAACCCTACTACCTTTAAGGATGATGTACGTGGGTTATATAGAGAGCTAGGGTTAGATCTTGAAGAGTTTGAAGATTTTTGAAGATTAATCAAGTAAGTTATGCTTTAATCTTCATAGGTATTATTAAATGGAACATGTATGATGAGAAATGTGATGATTGATTATGAGTTTTTACATATGTGTTTTAACGTGGGTGTAGTGTAGTGATAAAGAGATATAAATTGTAGTGAGTTAATGTTAGTCATGAATTGTTTGGTGAATGAATCAATTATGATAATGAATCTAGAGATGAATGATGATGAAACAAGAAAGTTGAAGTATGATGATATGTGTGTGTGGATGAAGAGATAGATAGAGTTAGGTCTTACTTTGTGTTAAGATGAATGATAATTCATGGGTTAAAGCCAAAGAAAAGGCTAGTGTATTGTCTTGAAATGAGAAGAATTAGGATGATAGTTTGGAGATAAGGTAGAGTTGAAAATGAAGTTAAATGTGTGCTGAAATGTGTTAGATGGAGTACTTCAATAAACATGCATCTGTATTTTGGCTATATCTTGATCTTTAGATATCCAAATAGGATGTATTTTAATTTAGAGTAAACTAGAAACATATTTCTACATTTTTCATGAAGGAATCAAATTTGAAATCTATCCTTAAGAGTCTTTAAATTTGGCTTGAAGTTGAGCATTGTGTTCTGTTAAGGTATGAGAACAATCTAATGTATTTTAATTATAACGTGCATGATACTAAAGAAAAATGCATGAATTTAATGTCATTAGAAACCTACGACATAGAGGAAAATTTTATTAGAAGAAGTTGAAGCCTAAAAACCTCATTTTCTAGGTCATAATGGTCATAGAAAAAAAATCTATCTTATGAAAAACTGAAAAACAGCAGGATAAGTGGGAGAATGGTTTCTGTCACGATCATGTTAGGGGATGCCACGATCATGGGAAGTGATTTTTCATGGAAATGTTTTAATTATGCAATGTTTGAACCAATTAAGGATGTGGTATATATCTATGATGCTTTTGTACTTAATTGGGGCTTAAAAGGAACATAATTTTGATGTTGGAAAGGTTGGTTAAATATGTGATAAATTTTGATTGATTTTGATGTTATACTTTAAGGAAAAGGATGTTTAATGTCAATGCATCTAAATGTGAAATATTTAGAGTGTCAAATGAAGACATAACATAATGAATGAATTGGTTGATGCATTATGAATGAGATATACTATGGAAAGAGATAGGATTTCATGAATGATGAAATTGAGTTGTAAATAATAAATCAAATAAGTTGAATTTTATAGAGTTAATGTAATCAATATGGTAGTTGAATTAGTACAAAATGAGTTTGTATTATAAGAGGTGAATTTGGGAAAATTTGGTGTGAAATGTATGTAAGGAGACGTGTTGAATTTGTGCAGAAAATAAGGAAGAAAATGCAGGGCACGATCGTGGCCCTCAGCCCACGATTGTGGCCTGACAGAAAGAGTTTCTGTCACGATCATGGCAAGGACACCATAATCGTGGCTAGCTCTAAAGAGTTTCTATCACGATCGTGGCAAGGACACCACGATCGTGGCCAGTCCTATAAAGAAAAATAGTTGCCTTTTAAGTAAAGTATGAGCCAATTAATGCTATGGTGTTCCCATATAAGGTATTTAGGCTTAAATGAGTACTTGAATGAACCTAGTTGATGTTGAATGAGGTGATTAAAGTGGACAAAGAGTATGAAAGATTAAAGAATGATTAAAAGGTGTTGTTAATTTATTATAAGATGTGTATTAAGGAAATATACCCGAAAATTTGTCATTGAACATGCATTATACATGACATATATACATGTGCTTATAATCAAGTATTCATATGAATGTGTAAAGTAGTAATGTGTAAATGTATGTGTTTCTATAATATAGAGGAACATTTAGAGCGACCACTTCCAGACATTGCTGGGACTTTGAGGCAATAAGCTATATGGAGCAAACTGTGAGTAACCTAAAATGGTCTCATTATGAATGTTTATTTATTTAATTATGTATTGAATTATTATGTGATGTGTATGCACTGATTCTGGACCTTGAATGTCCGAGGCGTTTGATGCATGATTACCATATTTGGAAGTGCTCATTGTATGTGAATGTGATGAAATAAGTGATACTCAACTTGTATTTTGAATGCCAGACCCAAGGTCCGATGACACATGTGAATGAGAAAGAGAGCATGAATGTGACTGAATGAGCATGATTGATTGAATATCTACGGTGCACACCATTACATGAATGTATGAAAGATAAAGGTAGTTGTGACTGGAGTTGCTAGTGAAAAAGAGCTTAAAGCTCAAACATTTTTGGTAAGAGCCTAAGGCTCAATGTATAAAGAGCCCTATATCCTCAATGGATAAGGAACAATATGATAAAGCCTGGTATCTGCAACAGATACGAGACAGTGAAAAAGGCAATAAGTCACAACAATAAAATAAATGATTGTGAGTCTCATGAATATTGCATATACGCATGATGTATATATGTTTTGAATGATTGCAATGTATTATTGAATTAAGTTGAATGAGAAATGTGAAAATAATGTATAACGTGTATTGCGATGCTTTGTGTTGGTAAATGAAATAATGTGGATTATGTGATTATTTTGAATTGATGTGTTATGTGATATAGGTCAACTATCGAGGATGGTTACTCAACTGAGTTCACAAAACTCAACCAAATTGCAACGTTGACATTTTCAGGTCCGAGAGAGATGATATAGTTTCTAAGACAGCTTAGAAGAGATCTAGTACTACTTTTGGGATAAAAGATATAGCTCAAAGGTCAGTCAGCTGGGCTGAAGGACTTAGACAAAAATTTTGTATAATTCCTCATTTATATAACATGTTTTGTAGACAGAGTTATAGACTCTGATAGGTTTTGGATGTTGTACATATATGGATGACTTGTAAAACTACAATGTACATATGGTTAATGAAATGAAATGAGGAAAATTTTGGATTTTAGACATTGTGTTATTTATGATTTTAATTATGATGCCATGCGATATAGTGAAAGTGATATAGATTGGCATGCCATTTCTGTCGGGCATGTGCACGTGCGTCCTTAAGGCATATGTGTATGTGTCGGATGGGGTGGGGTGCCATAGTGGAACACTTGCTGGTTTTAGTTTTGTCAAAAACAAGCTGACACATGAATTTGTGCAGCAATAAGTGTTCGTGGGAGCATATAATGTTGTTATGAGCATTCTTGACATGAAATTGCTCAAGTCCAATAGGCTCATTCCAGTATTGAGAAGGAGGAAAATCCTCATGTTGATCGATGATGGAGGATTTGGGGAATCCACACATATCGCACATGAGTTCTACATTCAATTCGTAAGCCCTTCCTTTCAACCTAAACCACAATTCCTTAGGGTTCTTAGGGTCATAAGTCAGTGAAGTGAAGAATTCCAATGTGAGCTCCTAATAAACAGGAAATTGGAATCATATGAATTGGGCCCACTGGACTCTCTTAGCTAGGTTTTCTACCCTCTCATATAACTCTAGCCTATTGAATGTGTCAAAATCAAAGTATTTTGGAACTAAAATTTGTCTAGCATTAAGGGATCGAAAACAAATACCTTCCTCCTCTGTATAGATCAGGAAGGTGTACCAAAGTTTTTTGTTCAGTTTCTTCTCCCACATCCCCCAACTTGCTGTTGTCTATATGGTTCCCGTTGGGCTGATTGTTTAATACGCGGTATAATTAGGTAGAATTTGGCGGTTAAAAAATTTTTAGAGAGTTATGAGTGTTTGTAGGGTTGAAGTCTGGAGAGATAAAATGAAAATAAAAATGAATGTAAAAGTGAAGTTAGAACGGAATATATAGGTGGTTAAAAGGGTACAATGGTAAATTTTTTTAAAGAAATTGTGTCCTCCTTATTACTGCCCAGTCGCAGGTCACGATCGTGGCCTATCCCACACTTTATTATTATTATTATTTCTTTTGTTCTTTCTCCAATCTTTTCAATTTCACTTCTTGATTCTTTTGTAGCCCCTTTTTATCTCTCTTTACTTGCTTGCTTAATCCATCCACTTTATTCTGAAATCCTATTCCTTCTTGATTTTATTCAAACAAAAAATAATCCTAACTATAGAATTCAAACATTCTAATAAAAACAATAAAAAACTCATTTTACATCGGTTGCCTCCCATGCAACGTTTCTTTTAACATCGATAGCTCGACGCTCCTTTAAGCTCACGGTGGGTGGAAAGAATGATGTGATGGTAGCACCATCATCAATCTCAAAGTTTGAACTTCAGCTACCATGCTACAGTTCCTACCTTCCTTGCATTTCTCTTTTCCTCGTCTTTTTCTTCGTGAGCGTTTCTTCCTGAATGCATTCCTAGGATCCTCGATATCCTCCCATTTGCCTCAAGGTTTAGGTTCTTTGCTATTCTTTAGAGGTAAAGGAGATCCATTATCTTTCTGCAACACTTGGAAAGTTATCTGCTCTTTTCCTATTCTTAGAGTTAATTCACCCCATGAACGTCAATGATTGAACACGCAGTGGCCAGGAATGGTCGTCTAAGAACTATCAGCATCTCCACATCTTCTCCAATGTCCAATATGTAGAAGTCTGTGGGAAAGGCATATTTATCAACTTTTATTTGCACATCCTTTATAATCCCCATCAGTTTGTGCATCGTTCTATCGGCCATCTTTATCAAAAACTTGGTGGGCACTAACTCTCTTAATCTCAACTTCAAACTAAAGGTATAGGGCATCATGTTTATACTCGCTCCTAGATCTGAGAATGCCCTATATATGATGATTCTGTTGATACTGTAGGGGATGAAAAAGTCCAATGAGTCATCTTTCTTTTGTGTGATGTTAGGGTCCTCTTCGATGTTCGCTCCTTAACTTTCGTCTTGACGGATTCCTTCATTATGAGTTTCGTTTGTATTTGTACTGTCACTTCCTCGATCTTGTTTTGCTCACTCTCCTCTGATTTCCTTATTGTCCTCTTTGCATTTAACTCCCCTGAGCCAAAATAGGGAATGGAAATACCCGTCCACTTGCCGTAATTGACTCGATCACTGGCTAGTTTGACAGGTCTTCTTAACCTTTCCTTTTATCTCCTTCTCCCTGCACCTACTTTAGTCCTTCACCCTGGGTGACTAATGACCATGATCCTTTCTTTCAAGTTAGACTCGATGTTTCTTAGAAAAGTTCCAGCATTCCGAGTAGACATTGCCTCCACTAATTGGCCCACTTAGACTTCTAGATTGTGTATAGATGAGGCATGGTTCTTTGTTACTTGCTCAAATTTGTTCTTGAGCCTCCTATGTGCTTCCTCCACGCCTTTAATCTTATCCAAAATCTTGTCCAACTTTGATTCCATCGAGCTTGCTTTATCTTGCTGAAAGCTCGATTGTCCTTGAGGCCTGAACTATTTGCTGGTATTATTTGACCAGGAGAAGTTTGGGTGATTCTTCCACCTGGGGTTGTAAGTGTTAGAGTAGGGATTGTTACCCCCTTCTCGTCTATACTGCGCTCCCATGTAATTCACTTGCTCCTGATTGTCTTCGTTCATTAAGTAGCAGTCCACGGTGTCATGGTCTAACTGGCCACAAAGCTCACATTTTAGATGTACAGCCTTCACGAGAGCTGAGGATGACGCCTTCATGTCGTTAAGTTGTTAATCTTTTCTTGCATCTCAGTCATTTGATCGACCGCAATAATACTCTTCTACTCTCTGAAAGTAGCAGGTTGCCTACTCTCTCTCTTTCGTCCATAAGCAGGTGTTGCTCATCATCTCTTCAATCAGCTCCTCTGCTTCATTAACTGTCTTTCGCATTAAGGATCCTCCTGAAGTTATGTCAATTGTGCCTCTCGTCGATGGGTTCACTCTATTATAGTAATTCTGCAAAAGGAACTCCTTAGGTAGGTTATGGTATGGGCACTTCCTTTACAAATCCTTGTATCTCTCCTCCACTTCATAGATTAATTCCCCGTCACCTTATTGGAAATTGGTGATTTCCTTTATAATCTTGGTGGTCTTCATCAACAGGAAATACTTGTCTAAGAAAGCACGCACAAGCTGATCCCATGTCATGATGTTGGCTAGGCTCAGTGAATGATAACAAGCCTTCGCTTTATCTCTAAGAGTAAAAGAAAACAACTTGATTCTAACTACATCCTCTTACATCTGATGATACTAAAAAGTATCACAAATCTCGAGGAAATTGACTATATGTGCATTTAGGTCCTCGTTAGCCAATCCGTAGAATTGCAGTTTTTGCTAAAGCATATTAAGAAGTGCAGGTATTATCTCGAACGAGGCCGCTTGAATAAGCAGCCTAGCTACCCCTTAGTTTGACATGTAGCACCCCACTCCCACCCAACAAGTACACCTAGGCCCATTAGACATTCATGCACATGCTCGACGGAAATGGTGCGCTAACTATAAAACTTTCACTTAACTCATGGCATTATAAATTAAAACCATAAATATCATAATAATTAAACCCCAAATTCCTCATTTCATTTTATAAACAATATGTACATTGTAGCTTTACAAGTCATGCATATATGTACAATATCAACAACATATCAGATTCTACAGCTCTGTCTACAAAACATGCTACATACATGAGGAATTGTACAAAAATTTTAGTTTAAGTTCTTCAATCTAGCTAACTAACCTTTGAGCTATGACTTCAATCCAAAAGTAGTACTAGATCTCTTCTAAGTTGCCTTAGAAGCTATATCGTCTCTCTCGAACTAGAAAATATCAACGTTACAATTTGGTTAAGTTTTGGGAACTAAGTTGAATAACCATCCTCGATGGTTCACCCATATCATATAACACATCAATTCAAATAATCATATAAGTCACATAATCCACATTATTTCATTTACCAACATAAAGCATCACAATACATGTTGTACACAATTTTCACATTTCTCATTCAACATAATTCAATAATACATTGCAATCATTCAAAATATATATACATCATGCGTATATGCAATGTTTATGAGACTCACATTCATTTATTTAGTTGTTGTGACCGAGTACCTTTTTCACTGTCCCGTATCCGTTGCAGATATCGGGCTCTATCATACTATCCTTTATCCATTGGGGATACAGGGCTCTTTATACATTGAGCCTTAGGCTCTTACCACGAATGTTTGAGCTTTAATCTCTTTTTCACTGGCAACTCCGGTCACAACTGCCTTTATCTTTCATGCATTCATGTAATGGTGTGCATCATATATATTCAATCAATCATACTCATTCAGTCACATTCATGTTCTCTTTCTAATTCATATTTTTCATCGGACCTTGGGTCTAGCATTCAACATACAAGTTGAGTATCACTTATTTTGTCACATTCACATACAATGAGCACTTCCAAATATGGTAATCATGCATCAAATGCTTTAGAAATTCAAGGTGTGGAATCAGTGCATACACATCACATAATAATTCAATACATAATTAAATAAACAAACATTTATAGTGAGACTATCTTAGGTTACTCACAGTTTGCTCTCGTTAGCTTATTACCTTGAAGTCCCGGCAACGTCTGGAAGCAGTCCTCTAAATGCTCCTTTATATTATAGAAACATATACATTTAACATTACTACTTTGCACATTCATATGAATACTTGATCATAAGCACATGTATATATATGTCATGTATAATTCATGTTCAATGAAAAATTTCCGAGTATATTTCCTTAATACACATCTTATAATCAATTAAAAACACCTTTTAATCATTCGTTAATCTCTAATACTCTTTGTCCACTTTAATCACCTCATTCAACATCAACTAGGTTTATTCAAGAACTTATTTAAGCCTAAATACCTTATATGGGAACACCATAGCATTAATTGGTTCATACTTTACTCAAAAGGCAACTCTTTTTCTCTATAGGCTAGCCACGATCGTTATGTCCTTACCACTATCATGACAGAAACTTTTAGAATTGGCCATGATTGTGACAATCTTTGGCCAGGCCACAATCGTGGTGCTCCTGCCACGATTGTGATAGAAACTTTTTCTGTCGGGTCACAATCGTGGGGTGAGGGCCACGATCGTGCTTTGCAAAAATTTCCCTCTCCTTCATCCGAATTCTACCTACATTCAAACACCAATTCCCACCAAAATTTCTAGAATTCACCATCTTTAACACAACATTATTACCTACTAATTCACATAACCATTTGGTTGCATTCAAAAACTTAAACTTCAAATCATTTGGTTTATCAATTACAACTATTTTTTTCATCATTCAGGCAATTCTATTATTTTCCCATAACATCTCATTTATAGGAATCAAACAATCCCCTCTCAAAAGCATCATATCTAAGTCATAACCTTTTTATTTAACACTCTAAACATTTCATATTTAGATCCTTTGACATCAAACATCCTTTTCCTTAAAGTATAACATCAAAATCAATCAAAACTTATCACAGATTAACTAACCTTCCCAACATCAAAATTATGTTCCTTTTAAGCCCCAATTAAGTCCAACAGCATCATAGATATATACCTCATCCTTAATTGGTTCGATCATGACAGAAACAATTTTCCCACTTATCCTGTAGTTTTCCAGTTTTCACAGGACAAATTTTTAAGTTATTTTTCTATGACCATTATGACCTAGAAAATGAGGTTTTTAGGCTATACCTTCTTTTAATCAAATGTTCCTCTATGTCTTAGGTTTCTAATTTAAAACAAATTAATGCATTTTGGTTCAGTATCATGCACGTTATAATCAAAATACTATAGACTATTCTCATACCTCGACAGAACACAATGCTCAACTTCAAGCTAACTTTCAAGACTCTTAAGGACAAATTTCAAATTCCATTACTTCCTAACAAATGTAGCCATATGTTTCTATTTACTATAAATCAAAATCCATCTGACTTGGATATCTAAAGATCAAGATATAGCCAAAAAACGAATGCATGTTCAGTGAAAATACTCCATCTAACATATTCTAGCACATATTTAACTTCATTTTCAACTTTACCTTATCTCCAAACTCCCATCCTACTTCTTCTCATTTCAAGACAATACACTAGCCTTTTCTTTATATTTAAACTTATAAATTATCATTCATCTTAAAACAAAGTAAGACATAAATCTATTTATCTCTTTATCCACACACACATCATCATACTTCAACTTTCTTATTCATACTCATTCATCTCTTAATTCATTATCAAAATTGATTTATTCACCAAACAATTCATGAATAACATTAACTCACTACAATTTAGAGCATGATCTCTTTATCAATACACTATTCCCACATTAAAACACATATATAAAAACTCATAATCAATCATCAAATTTCTCACCATACATGTTCCATTTAACAATACCCATGAAGATTAAAGCCTAACTTACTTGATTAATCTTCAAAAATCTTCAAACTCTTTAAGATCTCTTTTAACCCTAGCTCTCCATACAACAAATGTATATCATCTTTCAAGGTGGTAAGGTTGGGTCTTTAGTGAAAAATGAAAGAGAGAGCAAGATGATGGTAACAAATGGAGGTGAAAGTTAGTTTCAACTTTGATGATATGGGTGAAGCCAAAATCATGAAAGTGAAGAAGAATAAAGAAGATGAGAAGAAGAGTTTCATAGAGAAGAAGAATCAAAGCAGGAATGAAGGCAAAACAATTAAATGAGTCTTTCAACCTTAAGGAGTTGTGAGTTAAAGACTCACTTGCCATATGTCAAATTTTTAGTGGTTAGAATTAGATTCTTTCATTAACTAGTCCAATCAACTCCAATTTCTACTCCAATTGTCCCCAAATTTTAATGACATAGGTCATTAGCTCCAATTGTCATTTATAAAAAATTTCCACTACCATTTGGCTCTTAATTCTACTTCCATTTATCAAATGTCTTGCCACTTGGCATTTTTCCTAGTTCAAAATTTACCCAAAAATTTAGGAATTTTCTAAATTTCGCCGAAATTTCTAAATCAATACCTATACACACCAATTCAATTTTCAACACATATAAACCACAATTCATATCAAAAATCACATTTATAAATCAATTATACCTGAAAAATGTCAATGAATGCATGTAGAATCATTTTAAATGTGCAAACATTAATATTCACATGTGTGTGTATGTCATATTATGTATAAACATGAAATGCACTTTCTAACATCTCATTAATCTCTTATGTATTGTATTCTAAAGTCCTAACCCTTAATATGGGATAAAGAGATATTACCCGATGGGTTGAACCCCAGCCTCATGAATTCCATTAGGGTCCTCTGTTGCTGTCATTGGTTCGCTTCCTGATTTCCTATCTCTTCTTCTTCCTCTCACCGAGCTTTCCTAAGGGTTTCATTCTAGTCGATTAATTTCTAAATCTAACATCTCTGCTACACAACTCAAACCTCTCGTGACTCTTGTGTTCATGCAAGAGCATGATTTTGAAATAAAACGAAAGAAAAAACAAAAATTAAAAACTAGTTTAACGCCTTAAACTGTAGAACTAAGCTATTGCCTCCCCGACAATGGCGCCAAAAACTTGATTGAAGCATTTTCGTATTCTAAGTTTTAATATTTATAACCTTGATATTTTCGCAAGTGCACGGGTCGTTCGTGTAGTACCTAAGGTATCTTTACCACAAGTAGGGTTAATCTAATGCTTGACTAAATCTCGAAAAAATCAAAATAAACAACTAATGCAAAAATTATTCAATCAAACAATCAATTTTAATAATTAAATTCATAAAATATAAACAAGATAGCAATTTTGTAAAATCCAATCAAGAATTAACCTAGACACTACCAATTAAGAGAAAGGAGATTTTAATTTGAATTTAATGAAAATCTAATCGATTATGGAATTATCGAATTATTAGGTCTAGACGGTCCTAGGGTGGATTACTCTCTCTCAAGTTATAATCTTTACCCTAATTTATAGTCCCTAATTTAAATTATGGAATTGTAATCTCTCAATTTCCAATTAATCCAAAACCTAAATTAGTTCTAAATTTTTCTAATAACCTACCGGAAACTTATGCTCTATCTCTCATTACACGATTTTACTTGTGGATTCAATTCTTATCTATCAAACTACCTAACTCTTGTTAGCCCAATTTGATGATATTCACTTAGCTCACTCTCTCAATTTATTACCGAATTATTAAGCATAAAAACTGAATCACAAATAACTCAATGAAAATATAATAAATCAAACTTCATTAATCTCAAAGATAAAAATCCTGAAGGTGAGTTTTGACAAAAATCAAGATTCACAAACACCTATTCTCAACGACTATCCTAATTCTATACATCAATAAAATTGAAATAAAATTAGAAAATACTTTCGAAATGGACTAGTGGAGGTAGCGACGGCAGGAAACCACCTGTTTCGGGAAGTACTTCGCATCAAGCTTCTTCTCCTTGTCTCTCTTCCTTCATCTCCTTCCTCAAATCTCTCGATATGCTCTCTAGGGTTTAAGAATTAGCTGATGAAAAAAGGCTGATCCCCTGTTCTTTAATGTTCTATTTATATCTTTGAAGCCCTAAGGTTGATTCGGGGTTGAAACGGTCTAAAAAGTCTCACAAAATTTGACGTTTTCAGTTATTTTTGTGTTTACCTGACCACGATCGTGACTAGTGCGTAACCCTTTTTGTCATTGTGCCACAATCGTGGGCCGTGATTTTGGCCCAAAACTCTTCAAAACTTCTCTGTTCTTCGCCGTTTATCTTGAAACACTAACAAACACATCAAGGTACCTCAAAAACATAACATTTAAGCTCAAAGACTCATACTAACCCATAAAAATACTTAAACATATCACAATTAACACATAAATACACACTCAACACTCAAATTAACACAAAATACATAACAAATTAAACCCTAAAATATAATGCAAATCAGACCTATCAATATACATCATCCATATATATGTAGTATCAAAAACTTATCAAAGTTTACAACTTTTTTTACAAAATATGCTATATGAATGAGGAATTATACAAAAATTCTATCTATATCCTTCAGTCTCAGCTGACCGAACGTTGAGTCATTTCTTCTATCCAAAATACAAGAACTACTCTTCTTCTAGATCATCTTAGAAACTAAGTCACCTCTCTTGTACTTGAAAGTCAACATTGCAATTTTAGTGAGTTTTACGAACTCATTGAGCAAAGCATCATCGATGTGCTCATTTATATCACATAACACAACAATTCATATAATCACATAATTCACATCACTTTACTAATCATCATGTAACATCAAATATCACTTTGATCATTTATTTCACATTTCATATTTCACATTTGCACATTTTCACATTTAGAACAGTTCAAACAATTTATTTCAATCATTGAAAACATATATATCAAATATATATGCAATGCTCATAAGACTCATTTTCAATTATTACCTTGTTATGACCGAGTGTCTTTTTCACTGTCCCGTATCTATTGTGGATACCGAGCTTATTAATAACTGTTCCATATCTATTGGGAGTACCGGGCTCATTATATATAGTGAGCCAGAGGCTTTTACCACATTATGAGCTTTAAACTCTTTTTTGTTGGCGACTCTGGTCACAATTGCCTTTATCTTGTCATGCATTTATGTAATGAAATGCATCATATGTATTCAATCAATTGCTTATGCTTGATCATTCACATTTAGATTCACATTTGTCTTTGGACCTAAGTCCGACATTCAATAATAATGTTGAGTACACTTATTTATGTCAAATTCACATATAATAAGCACCTACAATATAATTTTCATGCATCAAATGCCTCGGACAATCAATGTTTGGAATTAACATATTCATATCAATACTGATTCAACATTTGACACTTAAGCAAAGTTAAACAATCATAGTGGGAACATCTAGGTTACTCACAGTACGCTCCAGTTAGCTATTGCCTCGACGTCCAGACAATGTCTGGATGCGATCGCTCTATTTACTCTTCTATATCATGCAATACACATTTACACATATTGCAAATTTACACAATCACATAAATACTCATTTATGCACAAGTATATGTGTTATGTACAATGCATGCTCAATGACAATCCCGGGTATATTTCCTTGATACACATCTATTATGATTTAACATCATCTTGAAATCATTCATTAATACCTAACACATTTTACTCAATTTAATCAGCTAATCCATCATCAACTAAGTTCATTCTAGGCATCATTCAAGCCTAAATACATCATAAGGAAGTACTTTAACATTAGTTGGTTCAAACATCACTCAAAAGAAAACTTTTACTCTATATGTTTTCTCACGATCATGACAGAAGCTCGTGGGATTGGCAACGATCATAGGGATTCTGCCATGATCATCACAAAACCATATTTTTACCAAGCCAAGATCATGGGGTGAGGGTCACGATCGTGCCCTGCATTTTCTTCCTCCATTCTCATGAATTCAACATATATATACTAACATCAATTTCACACCAAATTTTCTAGTATTTACATCCATTTATGTAACTTCGTTTCATGCCAACTCAACTACCATATTAGTTGCATTAAAAACTTTCATACTAACTCAACTACCATATTAGTTGTATTAAAAACCCCAAAACTCTACTCATTTGATTCATCATCTTTCACTTAATATTATCATATATGCATTCTAACTTTCTCCATACTATACTCAAGACATCTCATGCCTCAATAATCATTTCTACTTCATTTTCCTCTTCATTCACTCCTCATTTCTATCTCAATATCATTATTAAGACAACTCATACTTAAGGTCCATCAATCATATATAATAACATAACATATTATCTTCATTCTTTATTTTACTAAATTCTTACTCCTTTTCATTTCAAGAGCATTACTAAATACCTTTCTTAAACAAAAATTTCCTCTTTCTTTATACCCTTAATTTGTAAACCTGATTCATCCACACTATAGCTTATACTCATGATTTTCAAATTCTCAAAATAAGAACACAATACATATATTCATTCATCAATTTCCTACCTTCATTATCAACACAAAAATAAGACATAATCACATCTCTTCATTTTTCAACTTTCAACACTCTTTTAAGCACCATTTTCATACTTATTTTATCTTAAAAACATCTTTAATACAACTTATAATCTATTATTAATCATAAACACAAAACCAGTCATTAAAATATCCATTTATTCCTTATCATTTTTGATCATTTTCATACATCATTTACACTATAAATCTATCCCAAAATCATCCCTATAACACTTCATTAATTATGACTCATCATAAACACAAAAACAAGACATCAATATTCTCATTTTTCATCCATGATGCACATATTGGTCACCATTCTCATAATCACTTAATATTAAAGTAATCACCATATTTGTTTCATTTACAACTACCCATGAAGATTAACATGCTACTTGCTTGATTTACTCTAAGCTTCTTCAAAATCTCCAAGAAACCCTAACTCATGTCACATGATCATCATCTTAGAGGTGGAGTAGGTTAGATTTTTCTAGTGGTAAGATAATGAAGATACCAAAAGTGAAAGTAGCAAGTGAAGGGTGAGAGCAAGGTTCAACGTTGATGAAGGTTAACGGTATCATGGAAATGAAGGAGAGAAGAGATGGAGAAGATTACGAAGAGAAGAAGAAAGCAAGAGTGAAAAAATCAAAATTAGTTTTACAACTAAAATTAACGAGAGTGAGGTGTGTGGCAAGTGACATGACACTTGTCACTTGCCATATGTCCTCCTCTCATGGTTTCTAATGGGTCCTTTTTAAACAACTAGTCTATTTGTCTCCAATTTCTAATTCGATTGTCTCCCAATTTTCTACGACATTTGTCATTCAATTCTAATGTCACTTATCAATAATTTTTACTGCCATTTGACACTTATTTATACTACCATTTGTCAATTGTCTTGCCACTTGGCATTTTTCCTAGTCCTAAATATACTCAAAATCTCAGAAATTTCTCAAAATTCACCAAAATTCTAGATCAATAACTATACTTACCAAATCAATTTTTAAGACATATAATCCACAATTCACATCATAATCATATTAAAAATTAATTAAACCTAGAAAATGTCAAATGAGTGCATGAACAGTCATTATAATGTGTGAAAAAGTCAAATTCACATGTATGTATGCTATATTATGCTTAAACATGAAATGCATTTCCTAATTTCTCATTGTAATTTCTCATGTATGGTTATTTTAGCGTTCTACCCCTTAACATGAGAAAATGGGAAGTTACAATTTCAATAAAAATTTTGAATATGTGAATTGAGACTTCTTATTCAGCATCATTAGTTCCTAAATAAATTCTTGAGATAGCTAATTCAAGGTGTCACCACTACCTCATATGGTGTCCTCATTAATAGGGAACCAAATCAACCATTCAAAAGGGATGAAGGAGTTAAGCAAGGGCATCTGTATTCCTCATTTTATTTACCCTATGCATTAGAGTCTTGAATAAAATTATTGCTTTGAACATTAACAAATAGAGAAAATCAAGTTCCATTATAAATGCGACAACTTAAGCATCATTTATTGGATCCTAATTTTTTCTAAATTATTTATTGTTTGTTTAATTATTTATTTATGTTTAGTATGTTTGTTTATTTATTTATTTATTTTTTGAATCGAGCCATTAATTTAGTAGGCATGAATAAAGATTAAAAATTTGATGGAAATATTGGAACTTAGTTAGAATTAATGTGGTGTTAAGTGGATTAAAGGAGTTAAAGCCAAAAAAGACAAAAGAAGGACAAAACTGGAAAGGCCAAGTAAGTGAGGGGTATAAGTGGAAGAAAGAAAATAAAAGTTGTCTTAAATTAGAAGAAGAGAGGAAGGTGTCGTGAGAAGAAAAAAGGAAGGGGAAACAAATGTGAAGGAAGAAAAGAAAAGAGAAGGAAAAATCGTGGAAGCTAGGAGAAAGAAGAAGAAGGAAAAGATTTCAGCTAGTTTAAGGTAATTTTCTTCATCTTTTTTCTTGTTTTGTTAGAAAATCAAAACGGATTAGAGAAGAGAATGGGTTGGTGTTGGAAGAAAGGAGAAAAGAAGGGAACCCATTTGATCTTAGGGTTTCTAAGTTAGGTTTTGGATTTTCTAACCTAGATGGACTATGTGTAGGTTAAGTTTGAGCTTGATTTGTGTTAATTTCATTTTGTTGTGATTTAAAAATTTTGGAGATTTCCATTTGAATTAGATTTTAATGGGAAATTGATTTGTTTTAGGAAATCAAGAAAATCCTACCCAAGAGCAGAGGGAAGGGCCAAATTGAGTTTGGATTTTCAAGAGTTATAAGGTAGGTAATTTATTTATAGTTATTGTGTAATGAGCAAATTTGCCTTGTGTGTGTTGTGTGTTAAAATGATTTGCTTTGAAATATTGTGATGTGAAAATTTGCATTATGGTGTATGACATGTGATAAATTATGAGTATAATTATGCTATACCTTGGATTGGTATCATGGCATTTTGATTTAAATGGAAAGAAGGAAAATCATGTGAATATAAACTTGTGATTGATTGAATTGAGCATGAGATTTGATTGTGTTTAGGTGAGAGAGGAACCGCTTCATAGTCACGTGCACGTCGACTTAAAGCCTTCTCCCGGCTGCCCGCTTATGGCACACGAGATCTGAAAAGTGGACTCGTTTTGTTCACGGAGTAAACTTCTATTTCTCTGTTTTGTTCCACGGAACCCTCGAGCTATTTGTTGTACATTTGCATCTTTGATGTGTTAACTTTTGATGAAGTTGTGTATTATGCTTTGATGTTAAATCACATTGTAACACCCCACCTCCGCCGAACCCGAACCCGATATCGACGGTGATACCCGAGTCCGTGCCCCGCGAGGGTGGCGTGTCACATCACTTATCAATTTAAAACTCAGTATATTTTTTTTTTGAAAACTCTTTACACTTCACTTATGTGTGATCACTTTTTCTTTTTAAAACAATTGTTCATTTAAACTGAAAGTAAAACACACAACAGGAAGATAAGATTCACTGCTATTTTATTTGCCACTTGGGCCCATTTTCACATACACAATTATTTCAGTACACATTTTTCAAAATACAATCACTTCGCTTTTTATAAAATTATTACAAATTGCTTACAAATAATACAATGTTTCATTGAACATAAAAGTACACTCAGAGGCAATTATAGAAGACCATTGCAGACGCGAACTGATCCCGACCTCTATTCTTGATTGGTGTGCAGTAAGTCTACTCCCGTTGTCTGACGGGGTATTCCCCTGAATCCTGAAAAATATTGCAAATTTTGGGTGAGTTTTGCGAACTCAGTGAGGACCATCATCGATGGTTCACTCAATCACATAACACAGATTT
>JANZXP010115163.1:0-17685 GCA_027576715.1 Erythroxylum flavicans
TAAGGATAAAAGGGACTAAAAAATAGGCTCATTAATTGATCTGAAAAATCTACCTGAAAAAGTGCTTTTTTGAGAAGCTTCAAATTTGAGCTTCTTAAAAAGTTGTATTTTAGCTGCCAAAAAAGTTATATATACTAAAAAAGTGCTTTTTTATTTTACAGCAAAACACTCATTTTTCTTTAAAAAGGCTTTTGCGGTAGAAAAAAGTGCTTATTCACCCTCCAAAAGCTCACCAAACAGGCATTTAAAAGAGTGTCCTGATGGTAAAGGGGCTTGCTCAGGACAAAGAGCACGGTTTATAACTATAATGTTTCTATTCAGGGAAATATGTGATCTGATTGGTTGGAAGATAAAAGCATCCTTTTATCTACCAAAATTCAAGCTAGATAAGTGTTGGAAAAGTCCATTGTATCACGATATTCATGGAGTAAATATTGTATTTGTACATATCACAATAGTTGAATGATACGAGTAGAATAATAGATGTTCCTTCTTTTATGTATAGCTATATCTTTCTCTCTCTATATCTATATATGGTTAATTATAATTATATTCTAAATTTTAAACGTAACAATTAAATGCTCGAGCATTCAATTTTTTTCAAATCTAACTTGACGTTAGTATTTTCATTAAAGTTGTTAACGTAGTAAGTCAAGTCAGACATAAATTTAAAGACAAAAGATCATGTTTCAGAATGATGTGGCTTTATATAAGACCATCAAAAATACCTTAAGTGTTCCATGGTGTTTACAAAATAATTAGGTGAATTCTTTAGACTATCTACTGAGTTATGTTAAATAATTCTTGATTTCCATAAAAGGAAACCAATAATTATTCTACATATTCTTGCGTTTTATGTTAAAAATAGTAGTCGTGTGAGTGAATTTGTACATAAAAGTGAAAATAAATAGAGGAAATGGGATGGCGAAGCATGAGGAATAACCAATCCCAATTTACTCTTCTTTGGAGGCTGTTTATTGAGATGGGTCTTAGCTCAAAGAAGCTAAGGTTCAGTTCCAAAACTTGAAGTCTAAATTTCAACAAGTCTTTGTTCACCCTTTTGAAGTTTTTGTACGTTCATTAGGTGTTTCTCTTTCTCTTCCATTGCTTGGAAAAAGATTGTAGCTTTGAATTGACACCAAGATATTTGGATTTTTTATGTTTTTCAAGAAAAAAGGAATTATTTTTTTACGTGGGTTGAATCCAAAACTTTAAAAGAACGTTTCCTCTTGAATGTGGAATGAAGTTTTGGGTTCCAGAAACTAAGCTTTCCTTTTGAATGAGTTATTGATTGATGAATCTTAATTTTATGTTTCTTTTTAACTCTGATTTAAGATTGTAGGAATCAACGAGTCTTTTTATATATTCTCCATTATTTTCATCTTTTAATTGTTCAATGAAATGTCAAACTAAAAAATATAGCTTTATTTCATCTTTTAAATGTTTGATAAAATCCCATACTAAAAGCTATGCTTTATTGGTGTTAGAGTCATATAAAGCCATAGTTTTATGTTTAGTAATCTCATGCACATCCCCTGTAATAGTCACGGAACCAGCTGTATCCTATCCTCCTTTCTATTGTTATTATTTTTTTACATTTTTTCTCCTCATCAGGTTATTGGTGGGAATAATGGAGGAAAAACTAGTTCTTTATATTTCTATATGATTTAAAATATTTCTATTGTTAAAGTCCAATTCTTTCTTGAGTGATATTGTCATTAGTGAAAATAAAATAAAGGATAGGTTTATGCAAAAGCTTTAACCATATTAGAGCTTTTGTATTCTACCGAACCTTTTAACTATGAGCTTTAACCATTTAGGTTCACGATAGGAATGGTTTTCTTGATGTCTTCACTCACCGGAGGGATTTGCATGACTGCCATTTTAGCCATGAATGTGAACGGAGCTGTTTTAGATTATGGAGACTCGTCTAGCTACATCAAGGCAGTGTCCATCGTGCTAAGTAATGAGGGTTTTGTTCTTCTATTTATGGATATGAAAGAAAATAAAGGAATTGATGGTGAGAAAAAAACCATTAAATTTATGTCTGATGTGGCAAAACATCAGTAATGTTAACAAAAATATTAATATTGGACTAGATTTGAAAAAGAATTGAAAGTTTGAATATTTAATTGCTTCTTTTTAAAGTTCAGATTATAATTGAAAATTTGAGTAAAAATTGAGATTTTTTTAATTAACCTTATAATATGTTTTCTGTCTTAATGAAAATCAATTTAGCAGAATATTTTTTCGCCTTTTTTCATGGTATTATAGTAATGTCACTTCTTTTTACTTTTTCTCTTTATGCATTGATTCTTATTGTATTGGCTAACACATCAACAAATGAACTAGATTCCAGGAATCCCTATTACCTTTACCATTCTAATCATCCTGAAATGATCCTTGTTTCAGAACCTCTTGATGGAGACAACTATTCAACTTGGCGTAGAGTCATGGTCTTCTCTTTGAATGAAAAATCCAAATTAGGTTTTGTTCATGGAATTCTCAAAGCACCATCAGCCACAACCAAACTAAAAGACTATACCATATAGAAAAAAATGATATGCATTATCTTGGCTTTTTATTTCTTTGACACTTGATATTTCAGTAGTGTTATTTTCTACACACTGTCCAGGAAGCTTGGGAAGATCTCCACAATCAGTTTTCTCAAAGAAATGCACGAAGGATTTTTCATATTGATATAAACATTGCTTGTTTGGCTCAAGAAAAAATATTAGTCCTGCCTTATTATGCAAAATTTTAAAAAAATTATAGGATGAATTAGGTTCTTATAATGATGTTGCTTGCACTTATAGAGTAGTAAAAGGAAGAAATTAATGCAATTTCTTATAGGTTTGAATGAATCTTATAGTGCTATTCGTGGTCAAATCCTTTTATTAAATCCATTACTTGATGTTGAATAAGCTTATTCTTCAGTTATTCAAGAAGAAAACAACAAAATTTGGGGGCAATATATAAGAAAATAGAAGCTTTAGCCATGGTTGTTTGAAGAGACGAAATAGTAGCCTCTGTAGCCTTGTTCGATAAAAATTCATTATGAATGGATTGACTGAACTATAGCTGCAACAAATGTTGTCTATTTTGTAGGGTAATGGGTCATCTTCATCAGCTGCTCTTAAGCCAAATAATGCAAATGCTTTTTTAGGTTTCACATCACCTGAACTAATAATCAATTTTAGTGCAACACAATACATTACTTCATCTCTAGCTTTGCTTATTAATAGTAAAGATAACACTTCTTTACCACCAGTTGTTATGTCAAATGGGGACTGGGCTCTAATTATATCTACTTGAAAGTTACCTTTAAGTCGCATTATTTATTCAAAAAATGTGCTTAGGGTGTCATCTAAAATGAATTTGATGTCTATGAGTCGATTCTCAAAAGATTTAAATTGATCAGTGATGTTTTTTCCTTACTGGTGTATTTTGCATGATTTGATGACAGGGAGGAGGACTAGCTTGGATACAAAAGGAGATGGACTTTATTATTTGGTTGCAATAGTAATAGATAAGTCACCATAATCATTTTAATCAACAACAGCAAATACCATCAAACCTTTCTCTTCTCAAAATACTTCTATTAAATTATGGCAACATTAACTAGGACATTTATCCTTTTCCAGATTAATTTTCATGGCCAAAACCTTGTTAAATTTCCATTTAGAATCAAATAATATCTATCATATATGTGCTCTTGCAAAACAAACAAAACTTCCTTTTTCTATTATTTCTATTTCATAAGTTAAACCTTTTGAATTAATTCATGATGATATTTGGGAAAGTTTTCTCTCTATTTCTGGTGGAAATATTTTTTGAATATTACAAATGATTTTTCTCATTTTACCTGTGTTTTCTTATGCATCATAAAAATAAAACATGAATCTACTTATCAATTTTTTTCTCTTTTGTGAAACTCAATTCCACAATACCGTAACAAATATCTAAGTTGAAAATTGAAGGAATTTTTTTGCATGCAAGATTTTTTTAAAACAAAAAAGAACCATTTACCAATATTCTTAAATCTACACACCTTAACAAAATAGGGTTATAAAGCACATACATAGATATATCATTGAGTCAAAATGTGTTCTTCATTTTCAAGCTCATCTTCTTTTACATTTTTAGGAAAAATGTGTCTCCATTATTGTTTATATAATTAACAAATTATCCACACCAATTCTTTCTCACCAAGCTCCTTTTAAGTGACTTTATGACAAAGTTCTAACTTATTCTCACCTTATAGTTTTTATATGTCTTACATATGCTAAAAATATTCATGTATCTCATAAGTTTACTCCCCGTACCATACAATGTGTTTTTCTTGGTTACTCTTGTTAGCCAAAAAGCTTACAAATTATATAACATCGATACTAATCGAATCTTCACTAGTTGTGATGTCATTTTCTGTGAGGATTTCTTTCCCAATGTGACCATTACATCGTCCCAACCTTATACTTCATACCTATTGCTATTTCAGATCCTCTTGCGTCAGAGATTTCATCTATTTAGCCAACATATGTGGAACCCGTTCCTACCCTTATTGCTATCTCACCACCAGTAAATTCCTTGCATCATTCTCAATGACTTCACATACCACCTATAACTTTGTGTGACTATATATTTGCTACCAAGTAATGTCTCCTAAATCATTGTCATCCTCGTCATCTTTTCCATATAAAGGAACACCGTACCCTCTTTGCAATTTTATCTCTTACAATTGTTACTTACCACAACATCACTCTTTTATTGCTATCACTAATGATGTTGAGACTATATGTTATTATGAAGCTACCTCTTAGCCTCATTGGCAAAAGGTCATGCAATTTGAGTTGGTTGCTTTAAAGGCCAACAACACTTGGTCTGTCATATCTCTTCCTCTTAGAACCTAGGTTATTGGTTATTGGTAGGTGTACAAAATCAAGCACAAATCAAATGGTTCAGGAGGATTGTCCAATATAGTGGGGAATAGAGATAAGATTTTATCTCGACCTTAGCGGAATAACTACGATTTTTTTTTTGATTTCCTAAAAACTAATATCACTTTAATTCTATAAAATGATTAACACATAAATCATAACAAAGCATGAATCTTAATTTGTACCTTATTCTAATACTTTATCATATTCTTGTCGTATCTCTCGAATTGTTTTTGAACTTGATTCATCTCAAGCACCATAATCACACAAGTGTCTAGCCTCAATTGGTATCCATAGAACAAGTTAAAAGAACTCTATAACTCTTACAGAAAGGGTTAAGCAAGAAGTGTTAGCTTCATAAGAGCTTAAGCCTATTTATAATAAGTTATGAACATTTTAGTAATTTAATTTAAATTAAATTCTATTTTAAATTAAACTTTGATTAGAATTACAAATAATTCTAATTAAATACCAGTTATGCGAAAATAAGATCCAATATCTCATATTCATCCTTATTTATTAAATATTTCAGTTTTAATCATAAATTTCCTCAAACTTTACAATCAAGTCCAACTTGATTAAAATATGTTTGCTTTCTTCAATTCATTCTTTATGAGAGACCCACTAGGTTTCCAAGTATGTTGACAATGATTATAAGTTATAATTATAATTTATAATTAGAATTAGATAAATTAAAACTGCTTTTAATTTATCTTTAATTCTCTAATTAAACAATTTATAATCATTTATCAAGATTGGTATCTAATAACATACCATGACCACTCAAATATTTAGGAATGTCAAAGTAGTTTTGACTAACCTTTTTATGCATAATGTTTCTATATAATTTAATTTTTTCATCATACAATATTATAATTAAACATACAGCATAAAATTAATGTCAACTCTATTTTTCATTCCAACCATTAGTTCTCTACCATTAGTTATTGATTCAATCAATGACATTTGTAAACTATTTATATAACGCCATTCTAACTTGGGCAAGGATTTTTTGAATCAATACTCACTGAGAACAACAGAACATTATCCTTAATTATTTTAAGGTAGTGAATCATATCATGATCACTCAACTTCCTCTATATAATTCTTCCTACATCTATTGACTATCGACTGAACTATCCATTATTAAAATAGGTCATAAGTAGTATTAACACATAGCAATCCTTATATAAGATAACTTTAGAAACCTTAAGTTAAAGGATAACTTATACAACCATCAAAAAGAAAATTTTCATAGACATACAAGTAATGTTTCAAATGGATTTATATTGGGTCAGTTCAGTGAACTTATTCATTAAAAAGTACCTACATTTTTATTTATCTCTATACTTTAGTCTATAAGATCAACTACTTCCTTCATAAGGAAAATCATGACGTGTGCTAGTCTTTTTACATTCTATTAATGTTTAATCTTAATATAACAATAACTAGAAACAATTTAGGGATAATATATAAATTCAATATAAAGAGGGCAAGCCTCAGAACAACTGGTAAAGTTACTCCTTTGTGATCAAAAGGTTATGGGTTCGAATCATGGAAATAACCTCTTTGTAAAATACAAAGGAAAGGCTGTGTACAATTGATGTCCCTCCCCCAACCCATGCAAAATGGAGAGCCTTGGGCATTGGGGTTATTGTTGGATATAAATACAATATGAATCTCATAATTATAATCTCATTATAATTTCATTTTCAATGTATAATTTTCTCATAGACTTCATCATATACAAACATGTACAAGATAAAGAATGCCTTTAAATTATTTTTCACTAAACCATAACCAATCGATCAGCTTTAGGGCATAAACCAATAATCTCCCACTTGCACTACATCAATTGTTTAAGTATCTCATACCATATTATCTTATGACGATTATGCTATTGTTGGGATAGTGGCTTAATGAGAGAATTGATAGTTGTGATTTGCATGATATTTTAGGGTTCAAATTGTTAAGTATTTAATGTTAATTTGAGTGTTTAGTGTGTATTTATGTTTTAATTGTGTTAGTTTACGTGTTTAAGTGTTTTCATAGGTTAGTACAAATCTTTAAGCTTAAATGTTATGTTTTTGAGGTACCTTGATGTGTTTGTTAGTGTTTTAGCGAAGAATGGAGAAGTTTCGAAGTGTTTGGGGTCAAAAACATGGCCCACGATCGTAGAACAATAGGCCACGATCGTGATAGAAAGAGGCAAGTTGACAAGAACCAGGCCACGATCGTGCACTTTGGGCCATGATCATGATAAAAAGGGTTAGGCGCTAGCCATGATCGTGCCTATATTAGGCTAACACAAAAACTCAAGTTTTGTAAGACGTTTCAGACCGTTTCGATCCCGAATCAACCCTAGGGCTTCCAAAGTATAAATACAGCATTAAGGGAAAAATGGAGCAGCCTTTTGGAAGAGCCTTTTGGATCTGCCAAATTTCGAAACCCTAGAGAGTCTATCTAGAGATTAAGGAAGGAGATGAATAAAGAGAGGCATGGAGAAGAAGCTTAATACGAAGTACTTCCTAGAACAAAAGGTTTCCTGTCGTCGCTACCTCTGCTACTTCGTTCCCAATATATTTTTCGATCATTTCAATTTTATTGATGTATAAAGTTGAGATAGTTGTTGAGAATATGTTGTGTTGAATGTTGAGTTTTTGTCTATACTCACCTTTAGGATTTTTGTCTTTAATATTAATGAAATTCGATTTATTGTATTTTTATTGAATTATTGTGATTCAATTTTTATTCTTAATAATTCAGTAAAAAGCTGAGAGGGTGAACCAAGTGAATATCATCAAATTGAGCTAATGAGAGTTAGGTAATTTGATTGGTAAAGAATTGAATCAAACCATTAAATTTGTGTAGCGAGGGATCGTGCATAGGTTTTTGGTAGGTTTTTAGACAATTTCAAAACTAATTTGGGTTTTGGGTCAATTATGAATCAAGAGATCACAATTCCATAATTTGAATTAGGGATTATAAATTAGGACTAAAGATTATAACTGAGAGAGAGTAATTCACCCTAAGACCATCTAGTCCCAGTAATTTGATAATTGCATAATTAATTAGAGTTTCACTAAGGTCAGATAACCCCCTTTTTCTCAATTGGTAGTTCCTCGATTGGGTTGTTCAACTGCTATCTTGCAATATTTCTGAATTTTAATTCTTGTAATTGATTGTTTGATTGATTAAATTTCTGCATTAGTTGTTTATTTTAAATTGTTACGATTTAGTTCAGCCTTAGATTTTAGGATTAAATTAACCCTCCTCGTGGGATCGATACCTTAGGTACTATGTGAACGACCTATGCGCTTGCAGTATTATCAAGGTTAAAAGTACTAAAACTTTTTCATAGCTTAACACCTCGATCAAGTTTTTAGGCCATTACCGGGGAGGCGATAGTTTAGTTTTATAGTTTAAGGTAATTAGATTAGCGTTAATTTTTTATTTTTATTTTAGCATTGTGCTCTTGCATGAATACAAGAGTCACGAGAGTTTTGAGTCATGTAGCAGAGATGTTAGATTTAGATATCAACCGATTAGAATGAACCCTTAGGAAAGCTCGATGAGAAGAAGACGAAGAGAGTGGAAAATCAATAATGGCCAAGGAATTCCAATAGAACATAGACCACAGAGTGAACCAAGGCTGATAACAAAGGACTTTGATGACCTTCATGAGGTTGGGGTTCAATGCTGCGAACCAAGGAGTGGCTAGGCCACCTGTGCAAGCGACTTCGTTTGAGATAAAGCCATCCTTCCTCAATATGCTTTTAAAAAATGTTCAATTATGTGGATTGGAAAATGAGGATCCGAACACGCACATCGTTAACTTCCTTGAGATCTGTGATACTTTTCGGTATCATCAGATGTCAGAGGATGTTATTAGAACTAGGTTATTTCCCTTTACTCTCAGAGACAGGGTGACAGCTTGGTATCATTCACTGAGGCCAGCGAACATCGTGATATGGGATCAGCTTGTGCGTGCCATTTTGGACAAGTATTTCCCGTTGACCAAGACTACCAAGATAATTAAGGAAATCATTAATTTCCAACAAGGTGACGGGGAATCAATCTACGAAGCATGGGAAAGTTATAAGGATCTACAAAGGAAGTGCCCACACTATAACCTATCGAAGAAGTTCTTTTTACAAACCTTCTACAATGGTGTTAACCCACCGATAAGAGGCACAATCGACACAACATCACTAGGATCCTTAATGCGAAAGACTATTGATGAAGTAGAGGAGCTAATTGAGGAGATGGTAAGCAACAATTGTTTATGGACGAATGAGCAGGGAAGGCAACCTGCTACTTTCAGAGAGCAAAAGGGAATTTTCGTGATTAATCAGATAACAGAGATGCAAGCAAAGACCAATAACCTGATGCGATAATTGAACAACATGAAGGCGTCATCCTCAATTCAGGTGAAGGCTACACAGTTGAAGTGTGAGCTCTGTGGCCATATAGACCATGACACTATGGACTGTTATTTGATGAAGGAGGACAGTTAAGAGCAAGTGAATTACATAGAGGCACAATATGGATGAGGAGGGGGTAATAATCCATACTGCAACACCTACAACCCTGGGTGGAAGAACCACTCTAACTTCTCTTGGTCAAACAACAATGGAAGACAATTCATGCTTTAAGGACAATCGGGCTTCCAACATGATAAAGCAAGCTTAATGGAATCAAAATTGGATAAGATTTTGGATAAGATCGGAGACATGGAGGAAGCACATAGGAGGCTCGAGAGAAAATTTGAGCAAGTCATAAAAAACCATGCCTCATTCATACATAATTTAGAAGTCTAAGTAGGCCAACTAAGCAATGTATACTCAGAATGTTAAAACCCTTCCAAGCAACACCCAAGATGAGGAACCTGAGAAGGTAAAGGGAGGAGAAGATGAAGGAGAAAGTCAAGCAATTAAAGAAGACTTTCCAAGTGAGCCCGTGATCGAGTCATTTAAGGCAACTCGACGTGTATTTCTGTTTGCTATTGTGCAGGAACAGGAGTTATATGTAAAGAGGGCAGTGAGGCAATTACAGGAGATTGGATCTAATAAGGTTGAGAAAGTGATGGAATAATTACAGATAGAGCTCAGATTAAAGGAATGTGACAAAAACAAGGTTCAGGAGCAAGTATCGGAAAAAGATCCCAACATCACGCAGAAGAAGGATGACCTAAGGAATTTTTTCATCCCTTTCAACATTAATAGAATCATCATAGATAGGGCATTCACGGATTTGGGCGTGAGTATAAACATAATGCCCTACACTTTTAGTCTGAAGCTGGGGTTAAGAGAGTTAGTGCCCACTAAGTTTTTGGTAAAAACGACTAATAGAACAATGCATAAACCAATGGGGATTATACAAGATGTGCCATTAAAAGTTAATAAATATATTTTCCCAACAGACTTCTACATACTGGACATTAGCGAACATGGGAACACCTGATAATTCTTAGATGACTGTTTTTAGCCACTATGCGTTCAATCATTGATGTCGATAGGGGCGAATTAACTCTGTGAATAGGAAAGGAGAAATTGACCTTCAAGGTGGCTAGAAGAGAGTATGGATCTCCTTCACCTCTTGTGGATATAAAGGAACCCAAATCTTTAGGAGAATGGGAAGATATCAAGGATCTTAGGAATGCTTTCAAGAAGAAGCGCTCGTGAAGACGAAGTCGAGGAAAGGAGAATTGTAAGGTAGTTGGGGCCTGTAGCATGGTAGCTCAAGTGCAAATTTTGCGATTAATGACTGCGCTACCATTGTGTCTTGGATTCGAACCACCGTAAGCTTAAAGGAGTGCTGAGCTACTAACGTTAAAAGAAGCACTGCATGCGAGGCAACCCATGGAAATGTAATTCTTTGATTGTTTTTGTTAAAATGTTTGAATTCTATAGTTAGGATTAGTTTTTTTATTTTGAATAAAATAAAGAAGGAATAGGATTTCGGAATAAGTGGAAGACTTGAGCAAGCAAGTAAAGAGAGGTAAAAGGGCGCCACAAAAGAATTAATAAGTGAAATTGGAAAGATTGGAAAAAGAACGAAGGAAGGAAAAATCAAGAAGTGGTGAAAAAAAACTACCAGCCACGATCATGGCCTGCGACTATGCAGAACAAGGGGAGCATGCAATTTTTAATAAAATTTTTACCATTTTACCCTTTTAACCACCTATATATTCAGTTCTAACTTCACTTTTACTTTTATTTTCACTTTCATTTTTACTTTATCTCTCTAGATGTCAACCCACAAAAGCTCTCATATCTCTCTAAAATTTTTCAACCAAATGATTTTCTTTCACATTCTACCCAATTATGCCATACAGTAAATAATTAGCCCGACGGGAGCCATATGGAGGACAGCAAGTTGCGGGATGTGTAAGAAATTGAGCAACAGACTTTGGTGTGCCCTTCCTAATCTACATAGAGGAGGAAGGTACTTGTTTTCGATCCCTTCGTGCTAGACAATTTATGGTTCCTAAGGACTTTGATTTTGACACACTCGATAGGCTAGAATTGTGTGAGCGAGTAGAAAACCTAGCTGAGAGGATCTAGTAGGCCCAATTCATACGATTTCAATTTCCTATTTATCAAGAGCTTATACTGGAAAATTTTACTTCCCTGACTTACGACCCTGAGAATCTAAAGGAATTATGGTTTGGGTTGGGAGCCTGAGCCAATGAATTAAATGTAGAAATCTTGTGTGAGATGTGTGGATTCCCTGAATCCTCCATCATCGATCATCATGAAGACTTTCGTCCTTCTCAATACTGGAATGAGCTTACTAAAATTGAGCAATTTCATGCCAAAAATGCTTGTAATAACATTATAAGGTCCCACGAACACTTGTTGCAACACAAATCCAAGTGTCAGTTGGTTTTCGATAAAATTGAAACCAACAAGTGTTCCATAAAGGAACTTTTCATATTGTGATGCATGGACCACAGTATTCCTATCTGCACATCCACACTTATGCTAAATGCCACAAGAGGAGCAACAATCTAGGAATAGGGTATATAGTGGTTGCCATTGCAGAATATCTTGGCATGGAATGAAGGGGACTAATTGTTCATCTCCTAAAATTCTTAAACCATCATCACTTATGGCGAGCTAAAATCCTTAAGTCCCACAATATGGTACTTAGGGATATCATCCAGAAGATGCATGTCTGAACCAGGGCAAGTCCACCAAGTTCGAGCTCAGTGCCACCTCAGTAGGAAGAGGAATCAAGTGAAGAATCCGAGGAAAAGGAAGAAAAACATGACTAGAAGGAGGTTTTGGATGCAATCTCCAAAATTAACAAGACTCTCGCAGAAAACACCAGAATGTTGAAGGAGATGGCCCAAACACAAAGACGTCAGAGCCAGGATATCCATCGGATCCACAGATATTTCGAGGCTTAGGGCATTCAACTACCACCTCTGACACTATCACCACTTCAGTCTCCATAAGAATTGTGTCTAACCCATTTATTTTTCTTTTTCAAATTGGCCTTCAGTTCTAATTTTTATGTTATTTTATTTTATTTTTTTGTCTACTTTAATTTCTATCTTTCTTATCTTTTATGCGCTTGTGTGTTCCCTTTAGACATTGAGGACAATTTGTTTTTCAAGTGTGGGGAGGGTTATGTGTTATGCTTTTGAATGTGATTCTGCATATTGTATGATAGTTATTAGGTTGCATTGTGTGAACTATATGAATGTGTCAATGGCTTAGATGGAGTGAAATTTTTTAATTTTGAACATAGCCTATTAGGTTGTAAATAATCATTAGCTCACAAAATTAGTGAAATAGGAGTTTTGGATAAATATACAACTTAATTAGGATTTAGTGTAAATTTAGCACCCTATAGGTTGTCACATTCATTCATAATTTGAGGCCTTTCAATTTAAGTGGCTTAACTAGTTTTTTCATGGAAATAAGTAGCTTAAACAACAAGGTAGGTAATAAATGAAAAAAATGTGTTAAATAAATCACTATTCTACTGACCTTCGGGTTATGAATAGAGCTAATAACCAGTTGCAAATGTGATATAGCTGAGTAACTAGATCTATAGGCATCACAAATGTGTGCCTTCGCGTCAAAAAACTATAATGACGTTTCAACCAAGCTGTTTAATAAAAACATGACTTAGTTAAGTAACTAGATCGACATTCATTACCAATGTTTACCTTCAGGTAAAAAGACTAAGTCTATATTTAAAAACAAACTAAAAATAAAAATTAAAAAAGTGTGTTTTCTTAAAAACAGCCTACCGGACTTGTAATAAGCTTGACTTTTTATGAACATATACTTAGGAACAGTTACAAAGTTTGAAGGACTAAAGAATTATTAATGTGTGTGTCCAATTGAAAAGGGTGAATAAATGAACACTTAAATCTTGATTAATTTGTATATTTAGTTCAAAGCCCTTAGATATAGATTTTGCACGTTAATGTTTAGATATAACTTGTATGACAGTGTTTATGATTAAATTTATTTCATGAAGTTAAAACCATCACCTCGCTATTGCATTGTGTATTGTAGGTTTGTTGTTTTGTTTGCTTGAGGATAAGTGAATGTTTAAGTATGGGTATGTTGATAGTTGTGATTTGCATTATGTTTTAGGGTTTAATTTATTATGTATTAAGTGTTAATTTGAGTGTTTAGTGTGTGTTTAGGTTTTAATTGTGTTACTTTATGTGTTCAAGTGTTTTTATGGGTTAGCATAAGTCTTTAAACTTAAATGTTATGTTTTTAAGATACCTTATGTGTTTGTTAGTGTTTTAGGGTAAATGGCGAAGAACGGGGAAGTTTCGTAAAGTGTCGGGCTAAAATCATGGTCCACGAGCGTGACATAATAGGCCATGATTGTGATAGAAAGACGCGAGCCAACAGGACCCAGGCCATGATCGTGCCATTTTGGTCATGACGTGACAGAGAGCTCTGAACCAGGCTATGATCAAGCACTTTGGGCCATGATCTTGACAGAGAGGGTTAGACGCTGGCCAAGATCGTGACAGGCAAGGCCACAATCGTGGCTTGCGTTGGGCAGACACAAAAATAGCTAAAAATGTCAAGTTTTGCGGGACTTTTCATACCTTTTCGACCTTAAATCAACCCTAGGGCTTCTAAGGTATAAATAGAACATAAAAGAAAAAAGAGTAACCTTTGAACAGCTTGGACCAGCCACCAAAAATGAAACCATAAAAGAGAGAACCTTGAGAGATCGAGAAAAAGACAAACGAAGAGAGAAAAGGAAAACGACACAGACACGACGTGCTTCTTGGAATAAGAAGCTTCCCGTAGTCATGACCTCCAATCACCCAGTCGAGTTCTGTTTCTTATGTATTTCAGTTTTACTTGACTATAGAATTAAGATATATAGTTTGATGATAGAATTGCATTGTGATTGATGTTTTTTACTCATATTTGGATTATTATTTTTGATTTAATGAAATATGATTGTTTTATGTGTTTATTGAATTAATTATAATTTGATTTTGCACTTCATATCTCGATAATAAACTGAGAGTGTGAATCGAGAGAAAATGATTAATTTGGGCTAACAAGAATTAGGTAAATTAATAGATTCAAAATTAAATCAAGTCGGCAAATCTAGTGTAGAGAGATCATATTTAGGTTTCCAATTGTTTATTAGAGAGCTTAAGAACTGATTAGGTTTTGGATAGGTAGTTAATTGAGAGAATACAACCTCCCATAATCTGAATGGGGTTTATGCTTTAGGATTCAATTATAACTTGAGGGAGAGTAATTGACCCTAGAATTCTCTAAAATCATTAATTTGATAAATCGTAATAAGTTAGATTGACATTAAGGATAGATAAATTTCCGTTTCTCTCTTTTGGTAAACTCATTAGGTTGAATTTGAGGGTGTGCGATCATTGTTCAACAAATCAATCAATTTCCATTAATTGTTACTTAAAATTATAAATCATCATCGTGATTGTTTCTATTTAAGTGTTAATTGTCAATTATTGTTTTGTTAGTTGATTTGGTTATTTGATTTAGTTAGTCCTTGTGTTAAAATTTGTTGTCTGTTAATATTTATTTAATAGTCTCTGACTCTAGATTTTAGGACTAGATTAGCCCTCCTTGTGGGAACGATATCTTAGGTACTACACGAACAACCCGTGCGCTTGTAGAAATATCAAGGTTATAAATATTAAAACTTACCATACGTAAAACGCTTCGATCAACAGCTCATAACCATAGTCCTTTATGCATCTAAAACCAAAACAGAAATTATCATACAAGCATCATTTTTCCAGCACTCAATTACCGACATCTTAACACATATTTCATGTCAATTCAATTATCATACCACTTATGTCAATACATGCTATCAAGTTTAAAATTCCCTTACCTATTTAACTTCAAATTCAACTCCAAAGAACTAGCTAATCAACACTACCTCAAGTTTATTTTCGAATAGCAATATGGAGACCACTTTGAACTGGTTTTTTGGTTGTTTTGAATAAGATTAAAGTATGATTGTTGTGCAACAAGTTGGCTGGGATTAAGACTACAATGCAGAGATAAGAGAAGAGCAAATTCAGTAGAGAAGCAAAAGGAAAGATAGTAGAAACCTATTGCTGGAATTTACCTCTTTAACATGCTAGGTGTCACCCTTTTAATCTAGCCATATGTCTTAAGGCATATAATGCCATTTGCCTACTTCAAAAGCTACCACAAATCCACTTAAAATGTTGCCATTTGTCACTAAGTAATTAGTCCACTTGTCTCCAAATAATTAGTCCACATGTCATATAATAATTGATCCATTTTGCACTTACTTAACTATGCTAATTGTTACTCAATTATAAACTTAATAACCTTAATTTTTCATGTATCAAATGATTTTACCACTTGACATTTTCCTATTCCAAATTTCCATTTTAATACCTCAATTCTCTATCAGTATTAATTAATTCCAATTCACTGAATATGATCTATTAAACCAAAATTCAAGATGTATGCAATTTACAATCATATCACAATTTTAACACCTATCATACATGTACTTTCATTAACATGTAACATTCCAACTAGGTACAATTTAGGACCTTACAATTCTCTTCCTTTAAAAGAATTCCATCCTTAAAATTCATACCTGATCAAAATAATTGAGGATGCTGAGCCCTCATGGTCTCTTCTGGTTCCCATGTTGCTTCCTCGAGTCCATGGTGTTGCCAGAGTACTTTCACCAAAGGTATTTACTTGTTCCTGAGTTGTTAGACTTCTCTAGCTAAAATAGAAACAGGTCCTTCTTCATAAGTCAATTCTAGTTGTACCTGAATTTCTTGCATAGGAATCTTATGTGTATCATCAAACCGATATCTTCTCAACATCGAAACATGAAACGCATCTAACTTGGCCAACTCTCCAAGAAGCTAATTAGTAAACTACTGGTCTAATTCTCTTAAGAATCTCATAAGGATCAATGTATCATGGGTTGAGTTTACCTTTCTTCCTAAATCAAAGAATGTGTTTCCATGGTGATACTTTCAAGAATACCTTATCTCCTACCTGATACTCAATATCTCTTTTTTTAAATCGACATGGGACTTCTGTCTATCACTGGTAACTTTCAATCTTTATCCGATAACTTGAACTTTCTCTTCAGTATCTTTCATAATATAAGGCTCGATCATCTTATTTTCACACAATTCATTCCAACAAACTAGAGTTCTGCACCTCCTCCCATATAGAGCTTTATAAGGTGCCATGCCAATACTAGTGTGATAACTGTTGTTATAAGCAAACTCCATCAAAGAAAGATAGTTATCCTAAGTTCTTGAGAATTATAACACACAACCTCGAAGCATATCTTCTAGTATTTGGATAACCCGTTTAGATTGTCCATCAGTTTGGGGATGGAAAGCGATACTGAACTTGACTTGAGTACCCAAAGCCTTTTACAAACTTTTCCAGAATCTTGAAGTAAATCGAGGATCACGATCAGAAATAACAGATTGTGGCACCCTATGCATCCTCACTATCTCATTCACATATAGATCGGTAAGCCTATCCAATGAATAATCAGAACAAATAGGCAGAAAGTGAGTAGACCTAGTGAACTTATTAACAATCACCCATACAATATCATGCTTCCTTTGAGTGAGAGGAAGTCTAGTGACAAAATCCATACTAATGTTATCCCATTTCCATTGAGAAATTAAAATAGGACGTAATAAACCAGATGGAACTTGGTGCTCAGTTTTAACTTGCTGACATGTCAAACATTTAGATACATAATCCACTACATCATGTTTCATACTTGACCACCAGTAATGCTGCTTCAGATCTTGATACATCTTATTTCCAACGATATGCATTGTAAAGACAGCATTATGGGCCTCAAATAATAACTTTCTCTTCAACTCATCATTAGCTGGCACACATAATTGATCTTTATAATACAAATCACCATCTCCTTTCATAAAAAAAATCAGGCTGTTTGCCTTCTCGAGCAACCAAGATAAGTTGTTGTAACTTATCATCAACTTTCTGGGCATCACATATTTCCTACTTCAAGTTAGGCCTAGCTTTCAATTGAGCTATTAAAGCTCCATCAAATACAAGTCCCCATTCACTCTACTACACTAATTGTAACATCCCCTCACTTATGGGAAGGGTATTTTGGTCAATTTGGAATGGGTTAGGATTATTTAAAGTGTTTTGACATATTCATGCATTCATATATGCACATGAATAGGAAATAGTGAATTTTTGCA
>JANZXP010115181.1:0-17679 GCA_027576715.1 Erythroxylum flavicans
AGGTCTCTTACAAAGTATTCTTTCAGCTATCTTAGCCTCTCCAGGCTATCTGCCTTTTCTTTCTCTCACTAGAAAAATATTGTGAGCTTTTGTTACAGAGATTAGCTATCTTCGTATCACACTACAGAGTTTCTCTTTTGTCTAATTTTCTCTAAGATTGCTAAGAGTCTGTAAGATTTCTAAGCTTGTTTCACTTTTTCTAAGATTCCAACATCTTCGACTACGACTAGTATTTATAGTCTTCGTCTCTAACTGCTTCTTGATCTTTGATAACTGCTTCTTGAATCTTGATAGCCGTTGTTTAGTTGAGTTCTATAACTAACTCTAACTAAATAACTATTTGATGTGCCAATGTCTGTTCATAGTATCGTCTATGTTTTTACGTCTGCGTCTGTATTTATACTTCGTGTCTGGGTCTGTGTTGACTTCGCATTTGCGTCTGTGTTTCTACTTTGTGTCTGTGATTGTGTCTATATTTTATTCTGCGTCTATGTTGACTTCGCATCTGCGTCTGTGTTGACTTCGCATCTGCATCTGCATTGCGTCTACGTCTACGACTATATTTTCTTTGCATCTATACTAACTTTGCGTCTATGTTACCTTCTGTGTCTGTGTCTGTACTTTGTCTGCACACTTAACACACTTGTCAAAAACGTTCATTTGTTTCTAACATTATTATTTGCCTGTGATCAAAATTAATCATCGTAAAGTCTTTTGACTTAACAGCCTTGATTAGTTAGCCAATGTTTGTGCCTTAGAGATAACCAAAGCCAAGTAAAGGAGTGAAAGAAAAACTAGTTATCTACCTATATTGATTATTTGTTAACCTAGGATGGCAACCAAACCCTTCACAAGCTCTCAAAAAAGAAGGAAAGTCTTAAAATATAGGACATTGTGGCTATCAAGTTAACTATACAAGCAACCAAAAAAAAAGAACTTAATGGAAAGGCAAAAAAACGTTTTTTGTTACACTAGTCGACCATAATAGTGTTTTGGAAGCCTAAAAAATTGCTTTAAACCTAAAATTTAAATATCAAAACACTTAATGGGTCATAGCAATATCAATTAAGGATTATCATAAACCTTAAATAAGACTTGGAATAGATAAATTCAATCAAGAAAATAAAAAGGGCCTTTAACGTATAGAATTTCTATTATACATACCTAATTCTATTCTAATTTAACAAAATTTATTCTTATTTGAAGTTTTAATAAAATAATTACCTAATAAATGTAAATTTTTAATTAGTTTCCTCATTTTGTATAATAATCTCTGAGTCCAGGTACTAAAGTTCACACTTTAAAAATTAATTATTACCTTCCTTATTTATAATTCAAACATAAACAATTATCACTAAGGGTTTATAATCAAATTGACACATAAATGCAAGTTGTAACATATTTCCAAATTATGAAGTAATAATTAAATCATGTAGAGAATTAATTACGAGAAACTTGAATGAATATTCTTCTTTAGTCTATAATCCATTGGAAGCTTCTCATTCTTCTCATCTTTCTCATTTAATTCAACAATTCTCTTTTGAAAAGTTTGGTGGCTAAAATCTCCACATCCTACAATAACATCTTCTAGACTTTATTAGAGGCAGAAAGATTAGATTCATTATAACAAACTCCTAAATGATACTTAATTCAATAGCTATTATATCTACTACCTACCATTTGCTCTTTCTTCTATAATATCCTTACAAACCAAAGTAATCATTGTGTTTTAGGAACCTAAATAAGCTTGGTTCCTTAGTTTTTAGGTTCTTTCTTCTTTTTAACCCTAACTTTCAAGGGTTGCTTGACATTATTTGCTTAAGGAAACAAAATCTATCAATATTTCCATACTTACCACATAAATTACATACCATATTATATGAATGATTATGATAAATATATGCATCTGTTAGACCTTTTTATGTGTATGCATAATACGGAATCGTCCTTTGGACATTAAAATTTTTAATGTTATTTTAGGGTAGTGAAATGTCCTATAATTATATTCATGATGCCTACTATAAATGAAAGCTTTATTTATGCTTCTTTGAGACCTAAGAAGGTGTGAGTGGTTTTACATGTTATCATAAAAGTTATGCATATTCTTCCCTTGATAGTAGTGACCTTTATGCCTAGGTTGTGAGACATATATAAAAACATGATGCTTGCTTTTAGGATTAGTTCTAGTGGATGTGGAATGTGAATGCATATGCTTATATATGGATGCTCCATACTCATTTGTCACTTTAGGTAATGATTCTTCAATATGCAAATATTTTCCCTTGACAAATGTGGTTTTAAAATTGCCTTTACTTCTATGTTTATATCATATTCCATACTTATCATTACAATTCTTTTAAACACCTAACATGTTCTTTAGTTTTCACTCCCTTTAATAAATTTCAATAATGAATCACTAAGAAAATCCACTTCCTTTTTTATATGTTTCATTGTCATGCCTTAATGCATCTAAGTCGTGATTGTCATCAATGATCACATTTTTGAACTATGCAATTCACTTTTCAGCTTTTCATTCTCCCTCATATATGCAGCTAGCTCTGTTTGAACTTCTTTGACTTTGGAAGACAATTTTTCCTTTTCTTACTCATGATTTCTAAACGTTCAACTAGTTCACCACTTTCATATAAGCTAGGATTGGATGTTACCTCATCATTGTCTATAATAGCAAAGCACATATGAGTTATCTCTTCTTTTGAATGCTTGTTTTCATATTCACTTATTTGATCCCAATTTGATTTTTTAAGTGCTTTCTTCTTGTCCTTCTTCTCTATATTATGGTTTCTCTTATATTTCTTATTATCTTTGAATAAAGGACACTATGACTTTATATTGCTAGGTTTTCCACATTTAAAGTACGTTAGAAAACTTATGTTTTAAATCACTTTTACCTTCTTTGAAATCTTTTCTTTTAGAGAATTGCTTTTTTAAGAACTTCTTGAAATTTTTAGTGAGGAAGCCAATCACTTTTTCTTCACTTTCTAGTTAATGTCTCTTTCTCTTCGTTTGATTCTTCCTTTGAGGCTTTAAATGTTAATTTCTCTTTCTTTGGAAGCATCATTTCTTTCTATGTCTCATAGAGCCTCATTTCATATGTGAGGAGAGATCTAATAAGTTTCTCCAATGGTAATGTTGCTAGATCCTTATCTTCTAGTCTAATAGCTTTTAATTGTCAATTTGAGCTTAAATATTATGTTTTTGAGATACCTTGATATGCTTGCTAATGTTTCAGGGTTAATATCCAAGAACAGAGGATTTTTAGAAGACATTCGAGCTGAAACAATAGACATGATCATGACAAAAGGCTTAGATATGGGCCACGATTGTGGATTGCATTGACAGATGTACAATTGCTTACAAACTATACAATTTTAGGGATTTTTTGGACCTTTCGGACCCTAGAAAGACCCTAGGTTTACCCAAAACATAAAAGACTATTTAAAGAACATTAAAAACAGCACAAATGAGCTTTTACATTAGCCATATTTGAAACCCTAAAGAGAGAATACCGAGAGAGAGAAAGAAGAAAAAGGAAGAGGAAGACAAAGCTGACTCGATATGCTTCCCAGATTAGGAGGTTTCTCGACATCGCTGCCTTCCGTTGTCTTTTTTAAGTCATTATTTCCTTTTTGTTTTGATTTTATTTATGTATAAAATTGAGATGGATAGTATGATGATAGGATTTGTAATATTGATGATGTTATAAACTCTCCTTCTAGATTTTATTTATTGATAACTTAGTTGGTTATGTTTATTGGACGAATGTTGTGATTTGATTGGGTTCTTTCATAATTCAGTAATAAACTAAGAAGGTGAACTGAATGAAAAACGATTAACTTAGATTAATGAGAGTTAGGTGATTTAATAGAAACTGTTTCAAATCTTATTAGTAATTGTGCAGAGAGACATCCCATGTGATGTTGCGATAATTAATTAGAGTGCTTCAGATCTAATTAGGTTTTGGATAATTTGTGAATTGATAGATTGTAAATTCCATAATTTGATTAGGGTTTATAATTTAGGGTTTAATGGTTATAACTCGAGAGAGCGTAATCAACCCTACGATAATCTTGAACTGACACTCCATTGACATATATTCGGTTAGGTTAGTATTAATGATAAGTAAAATCCCCTTTCATATAAATTGATAAATTCCTTAGGTTGATTTTTATTTGATTACATATTGCTCACTTGTTAATACTTTTATGTTAATACTTTTCAGTTTTATAGTTTTTTTGGCTTTAGATTTTAGGATTAGACTACTCTCCTTCCTTGTAGGATCGATACCTTTAATACTACATTACGAACCACGCGCTTGTGGAATATTGAGGGTTTATAAGATTACAACTTACCCAGATTAAGTTTTTGGTGCCATTATTGGGGAAGTGAAGAATTAGTTTAATTCTTGTAGTTTAATACGTTTCATTATCTTTTATGATTATGGTACCCAATCACAAGGAGGAAAAAATTGTTGGAAGTTTGGGCGGAAAGACAAAAATACATTGATTTGGACATTACAAGGTGGCGATAAAGAATCCAGAAAATTAGATATCAAGAAGAGATAAAAAGAACGATCATGAAGGATATATATTATAAGGAGTAAAAGTCTCTTATGGATTTTAATGAGCCCCAATTTAGATAGGGAAATCATCATCCTTATATGAACATGTTCACTTCGGGGTGACAAAACCACCCAGATTTCTATTCGTCTAATAAGGTAAGTACTCGTATGGGACATCAATACCTATTAGGATTTCAGAAAAATGAGTCCAATTCATGGGATTCCAAATTGGACTAATTCATAGATAAGTTAACAGATATGGAAGAGACCTAGAAGGGACTGGAGAAGCAATTTGATTAAGTAACGAAAAATCATGCATCTTCTATTCACAACCTGGAGACTCAAGTGAGACAGCTTTCCCATGAATTTCGTAAGAGAAGGGTGGAAGACTCTCTGAGAAATATAGAATTACATCAATGAGAGCATTATGAGGCTATCATACTTAGAAATGGGGAAAAGCAAGAAAAAACAGTGGGAAATCAAGTTGGACCCCATCTTGTAGAAGACCAAGAGATGAAGAAAGAGAATGAAGTAAAAAATGACAACCCTCTCTATTATTCCTTAGATCTTAGTATACCATGCTTAAACATCGAAAAAAACTAGGGTAGATGTCCATGAAGAGAACCTCATCATTCAAATTAGTGATGACCAAGTGACATTCAACATGAATGATGTATTAAAGAATTAGGAGAAGGGCGACTTATTCAGAAAAATTGATGTCCTCGAATCTTTGAAGGAACGAGAGGACAAAGAATAGTTGACAACGGACATCAAGTTTGAAGAAGCTATGGAAGTCTCTATTTAAGAAGCTAAAAAAGAAAAGGAGATGAGAGCGATTGAGGAAGAACCAATAAGAGAGTAACTTACTCTCTTACCGGGGAAACTACTGGTTTCCATGGAAGATTCAAGAAGTTTTGTTATTCCCTATTTTATTAATAGTTCACTCGTAAAAAGGACATTACTGAGCTTAATTGGTTTTCAAAATTTTATCAATATTGTCCTTTTGATTATTTTGCAATTTGTAGCTTACTTATAGGCTACAAAACTAATGTTGAACGAAAAGAGTGGAAGTAAGCTGCTTATAATTGATCCCGGTGGAGTTTCTAATGATATAAGGTTAAACTAATGACTATAAATTAGCACTTCAGTAGTTAGATTTAAATTGTTGTGCTTAGTTAGATTTGTATTGAATTTTAAATAAAATTTAACGATTTGAAATTATCTGGGACTACTAATTCTCTTATTCTCTTTAAACAATTCCAAGATAAGATAACAATCTCGAGCATTAAGTAAATTTGGTCTCAACACCTCACCATCATCACCTTCATCACCATAAGGTTTTGTTTCTACCCCTTTTCTGTTACATTTAGTCTTTATTTGTAACACCCCACTCTAATAAGGCATATTCCCGAACATACCGTTGGTATTCAAGAACATTCTCCATTAGGGTGGTGCGCTAAGACAGCTAGTTAAACTCAATACAAATTTTTATCTAGCATCCCACGCATCAAATACGTTTTAAACATATCAAAAATCAATCACAGCCTATACTATTTATAAACATGTCGAGAACAAATCGATTCTCAATTTGTTCATTTTATTTAACAAAATGCTTTCAGTTATAATGTCATTACACTTTACAACATTTGCGAAATACAATTTCAAAATACAAAACAGACTGTAGACATATGCAGGTGCAAACTAATCCTGACCTCTATCTCTTGTTCAATTGTAGTCACTAGACTCCAATTTGTCTAACTGGAAATCTTGTCTAAGCCTAAAAGACAACGTTACAAATTTGCTAAGTTTTGCAAACTTAGCGAGTGGACCATCCTCGATGGCTCACTTATATCATATAATACAATAATTCATACTTTAAATTCACATACACTTCATGTCATACCATTTCACTAATAATCATATAGCATCACATAACACTTTGATCACTTATTTCACATTTCACATTTAAAACAATTCATGTAGTACATTTCAATCATTTAAATAAACATATCATCTATATATGTAATGGTCATGAGACTCATTTTCAATTATTACGTTATTATGACCGATTGGCTTTTTCACTATCCCGTATCTATTGTGGATACCGGGCTCATTAATAACTGTCCCTTATCCGTTAGAGATACATGGCTCATTATACATAGTGAGCCAGAGGCTCTTACCATATTCTGAGCTTTAAGCTCTTTTCACTGGCAACTCTGGTCATAACTACCTTTATCTTATCATGCATTCATGTAATGAAATTTATCACATATATTCAATCAATCATTTGCGCTCAATTTTCATATTCATATTCACATTCACATTTTTCATCAGATCTTAGTCCGGCATTCAACAATCAAGTTGAGCATCACTTATTATGTAAAATTCACATACAATGAGCACTTCCAATATAATATTCATGCATCAAATGCCTCGGACATTCAATGTCTAGAATCAACACATTCACATCACATAATAATTCATTACAAAAATTTAAACAGAAGAATCATTTAAAGTAACACCATCTAGGTCGACTCATAGTATTTTCCAAATTAGCATTTGCTTCCAAGATCTGGAAACGTCTACATGCTGACGTTCTATCTTGTGTATCAACATCATACAATACACACATTGCACACACATTACTAATTGCATAATCACATAAACATTCAATTTCTATAACATTTCCAAACTTCCATAATTTGTCTCATTGATATCAATCATCCATGCTTAAGTAATAACTTCCATTATCACTTTAAATATATCACATATTTAATCACTTCATCCATCATTAAAATAGGTTTAATTCAAACATTATTCAAGCTTAAATGTATCATGGAAAGTACCCTAGCATTTTTTGTTCCAAACCTCAAATTTATGCCATTCCAGACCTTCCCCACGATCGCAGGATTCTTCCCCACGATCATGACGAAATCATTTCCTTCTGCCCATGATCGTGACAAAAAGCAATCCATTTGCCCATGATTGTGGGATGGGTGTCACGATTGTGGCCTACCCCCCTTTTTTCTGCACTTTTCTAAATTTCTCACTCTTTACTCATTACATTTAATACCTTATGTATAGTTCATTATTCCTAGCTTAAACCCTCATCACTTCCACTTCCTTCTCATCTCATTTCTATCTCAATATCATTCACAAAACAAGTCATACAAGATTATGGATCATAATCATAAAAACAGGACATCAAACATATCATCAATGTTTCACACAGATTCATCAATGTTTACACACATCTTCTTTATTAACTTCTCTTTATCTCTGAACTATCATTTTATTTATTCTCATTTCAAGACCATACACTAGCCCTTTTCTTTAGCTTTAAGCTCATTCTAGTTCATCCTCATAATAATTTACAACTTATGGTCATCATACTCTCAAAAATATAATACAATATATATGTATTCATCCATCATTTTACTGCAATCATCTCGTACACAATTAAGGTCATATACACATCTTTTTTTTCTTTTATTAACTATCAACTTCTTATCCAAACATGAATTTCACTATTAATCATCCATAAAACAATATTATATATATATATATATATTCTTCAATGCTCATCACTCAATCATCAACATATTTGCACACTATCATACACCATTTATTCTATCAATCCAACATTATAACATTCCATAATCTAATACTCATCATAAGCACAAAAGCAAGGCATGGATATGTCCATTATTCATCCACATTACATATATATTTTCAACATCTTTTTCATGATCATACCTCCTCTTAAACTATCATCAAATATGTTTCATTCAATAAAGCCATGAAGTTTAATATGTTACTTACTTGATTTACCCAAAGCTTCTTCAAGAGTCTCTAAGAAACCTAACTCCTTATGATACACAATCATTATCAGAGAGAGTGAGTAGGTTAGGTTTCATCAAGAAAAAGAGGTAGCAAGGACTTTAAAGTAGGTAGTGATGGAAGATGCTAGAAAAGATCAATGTGTAGTGGTGAGAAGAGAATGTCATAGAGAAGAAAATGAAGAAAGCAACAGAGAAGAGGAGAGCATGAATTAAAGTGAAAGACAAGTAAAAGATCGTTTTTCATTCTAAACATTGTGAGTTAAAGTAAGTGGTAAGGCAAATGCCACTTGTCACTTGCTTGTGATCTCCATTTGGTTCTTTTAACTACTAGTCCATTTGTTTCCCCATTTCTAATCCAATTGTCTCCTGATTTTCTATGACACTTGTCATTAAATCCTAATGTCACTTATCAATAATTTCTATTGTCATTTAACAATTAATTCAACTAATATTATCAATTGTCTTGCCATTTGGCAATTTTTCTAATCCAAAAATTACTCAAAATTTCAGAAATTTTCCAAATTTCACCAACAATTCTAATTCATGAATAAAATATACCCAATCCATTTTCAAGACATTTCATTCACTATTCACATTATAATCACTTTAATAAAAAATCATATGCTTGAAAAATGTCAAATGAGTGCATAAACTGTCATTACAATGTGTATGAAAATCAATTCACATATGTGTGTATGCTACTGTTATGCATGAGTATAAAATGCACTTTTCTAATCTCTCATTGCCATTTCTTATTTACAGAAATCTATGATTCTAACCCTTATTATGGAAATGGGATGTTATAATTCTCCCTTAATAAATTTCATCCTCGAAATTCTTATTTGAATAATCAAATTGCTAGGGGTTTTTGTTTCATCATAAAATCCTCTGTTTTCCACATAGCTTTTTCACTATAAGGATTTCATCTAAATAACTATAGCCAGTGTAATCACTTGATTTTTCAGTCGCTTATTCAGATACCACACTATCTTAACTAGTTCCTCAATATATCTCAAATTACTCACAAATTTCACTTCCTATATCAATAATACATCTATCAGATTATACCAATATCTCTTAAACATACTCATGTAATCTAGTGTAAATCTAAGACATCTTTTCTCATAAATTAATGGTCCTATTTTCTCTATAATTCCATATGGACTAATGTATCTTGGCTAAGTATACTCTTTTTAACAAACTTTAGCATACCTTGCCAAGGTGGTACTTTCATAAACACTTTATCTCTCTATATTCCCTATTTTCGGTATTGATCCACCTAACTCGTTTATCTTTCTTGAATCAATTTCTATTACGGATCAATTTGACTTATTAACAACATCTCGAATCAATTTTTGCCTTCGACCATTCTTAGGCCTTTTTCATCCCAATATAAGGCAGACCACTGTGATAATGATTTGTGCTCCTAGGAACTCTAAAATATAAGCTCTAAGCATATCTCCAACAGTTATGACTGTTGGCAAATCAAACATTTATTCACACATTCAGCCACTTGCTTCTACATCTTTAGCCGCTAAATGTTATTTCAGCGTATTCCTATTAGGATTTATAGCATAGGTTGCTATTTGTGTGTTCTCTATTAATCCCTTTGCTCATTCATCTGTATCGGGTACTCATACTCTTTACTATAATAACAAAATATCATTTTTCCTATTTAACTCAAAATTCAAATTCACTTTCAATTTCTCTATAAGATTCACAAATTCTATATCCTCACTTTAGCCTTTCTAATCCTTTCATGCAAAATTAGTCTTAAATTTAATTTTGCCCCAATTTCAACTCAATCATTCTATGCTCTTTATTGCACTAGATTTGGTAACCTCAATATCTGAATTTGTGTTTCATTTCTATTGGATTTTTGGTTCAATGCATTAGATACAATAGTAGCTTTACCAGACAACACTCATTTGTACAATCATAATCCTTAAGTAACTTTAGTCATTGTCGTATTCTTGTATTCAACTCTTTCAAACTAAATAATTTCCTTAAATTTTAATGATCCGTAAAAATCTGAAATGTTCCACCCTATATATAAATGTCTCTAAAAATTTCAAAGCAATTTCGATTGCAACAAGTGCTAAATCATATGTCTAGTAATTCAACTCATGAGACTTTAATTGTCTCGATGCTTATAAAATCACTTTACTGTGCTGCATCATATTACAACCCAATTTCTTATGTGAAACATTATTATATACTACATAACCTTCAAATCCAAATAGAATGGCTAACACCAATATTGTAATTAGTCGGTGTTTTATTTCCTCAAAAAAATTTTACATTCATTAGTCCATCTGAATTACACATTCTTCCTCAGAATTTTTGTTAAAGGGCTAAGATCAGTAAAAGCCCCTCAACAACTTCTGGTAGTATCCAATATCCAGCTAATTCTAGAAAACTCCAGATCTCATATATATATTCCTCGGAGTTTCTCACTTCTTCATTACCTTTATTTTCTTTGGGTTTCCTAATGTGCCATGTTCAAATATCGTATGACCCAACATATTACTTGATCCAGCCTAGATTCACTCTTACTAAACTTGGCATAGAATGGTTTCTCCCTCACAATATGTAAAAATTAACCTCAAATGTTCAAAATGTTCTTCTCAACTTTTCGAATATACTCAAAATATCATCTTTGATCACAGTCACTAATTGATCCAAACAAGGTTGGAACATTTCATTCATTATATCATGAATACTGTCGGGGACATTTGTCAACCCAAATAGATATCAAAATTAACTCAAAGTGCCCATAAATATTTCTTGAAATCCTTAAGTAACTAGTTCCTCAGATGGGGTAGCATTATCTCATGTTTTCTCAATCTCTCAGTTGACTTCTTTTCTCGAATGATTTTCTCCATTCATTCAATTTCTTCTAATTTCTTATAAACTTATTCTAATGTTTGTCCACCATTACTAATTTCTCCACACATTTCAGTTTATTTACAAGTCTTAATTTTTTGAACCCAAATGTCAAATCTAACTTGTATCTTTTGAAAATACGAATATAAAGCATATTGGGGATCTAAGTTCCTTTGGTAATAGCAATAATATTGTCCCAATTTCATAAACCTAATAATGTAAAAAGGTTTCCTTTCATCAACAAGATACATGTACTCTCTATAAGTAGTATTTTTAGATTCTTAAGCCTGAGTCTCAGTTAAAAAAATGGGACTCTAATGTTCACTTCTGATTCATTTAATATTCATTCATTCTTAGAAATAAACCATCTAACCTACTTGACCTAATTCGGTTAAAATCTTCTTTGAAAGAAAAGTTCTTACTACTATCATCCATACTATTCACGTAATCCTTATCAATCAACTATTTCCATTATTGCTTATCAGCCACTTTCCTCAATAAGATCAATCTCTATCATTTCTTACAAGACCATAACTTTCCACTTACTTAAACTCGATGAAGTAGTAGACATGTTTATTGTCTCATATGCTTAGGCATGTATCATCAAGGTCATTCCATCTTATCCATAGATGTATTTCTGGCAATTCACCAATTAATAACTTATGTTAAGGATACCTTAATCTTAATTGACAACACTTCTTTTGTGCCATATCACGATTGTGGTAGACCTTTCCATGATCGTGACAGAACCAAATAATCTCGGCCACGATCATGGGGACTATGTAACTATTGTGCTTTGTTTCTTTTTCCTCGAATTCATTATATATAGTAACATAATTTACACTCTCAATCTATTCCCAATTGATCATTATAAGCATTTTTATATGCTACTCTGATTCATCTCAAAATTTTAACTGTGGAAATTATGACTTAAGAGCATTCAATAAGTCATGGATCACTTCCTATACCATTTCCGAGTATATAATACATATGTGCTTAATAACATCATTTGTCATGGTAATCACTTAATTAGGTATGCATTTATAATAACAAATCAACTTAACTTTGAGAACTTCTACATATCTCATTGTTAATTATTTATTTTCTCAGTCATCATTTATTTCATCTTATATACATACGTTCTCAATCAATTCAGAATTGTAGATGCATAATCATCATGAAGTTTTGATCTCAATTCCACTAACATATTCTTATGCTAAATCATAACTCTTATCACATTAATCAAATAACCATTTCAATTTCAAGTTACACCCCCCAATATCATAGTAAAATTTTGTTTTCTTTCAACTTTACTTATACACTTTAAATCTCATCATTTCTACTTGTATCTCTATTTTTCTCAATCAATCCATGACAATGTATTCACATTTATATCACATTTAAGGATATATCACCGCAGTACAATATTGATATCATATTCGATGACACATTCACAAATACAAATGCATTGAATCTTTGTTTATCATATAAAAACCATATACTATTTCTTATTTCTAGCTATCCACAAATTTTCATTTTCTTACATTCTGATGGATTGTCATTCTCCTCATTGCTTCTAACAGCTCAACTCTTAATGAATGCTTATGCGTGTGTGTGACTCATGTAAATGCGACTCGGACTAGGGATCAGTTGCCACTGCATGCTATGACATGTCTAAAATGCATGTACCTTGACACAATTTGAAAATTTCCTATGTAAGACACTAATCTGGGCTCTGATACCAAATTGTAGCACCTCACTCTCATAGGGCATATTCTCAAACATAGCATCGGTATTTGAGAACGTACTCCACAAGGGTGGTGCGCTAAGATAGTTAGTTAAACTTTATACAAATTTTTCTCTAACATCCCAAACATCAAATATGTTTTAAACATATCAAAATTCAACCACAACCCATATCATTTATAAACATGTTGAGAACAAATCGATTCTTAATTTGATCATTTCATTTTACAAAACGCTTTCAGTCATAATGTCATTACATTTTACAATGTTTACATAATACAATTTCAAAATACCAACGAGATTATAGACATATGCAGGTGCAAACTGATCCTGACATCTATCTCTTGTTTGATTGTAGTCACTAGACTACAATTTGTCTAACTGCAAATCTTATCTGAACGTGAAAGATAACGTTATAATTTTGGTAAGTTTTGCAAACTCCGTGATCGGACCATCCTCGATGGCTCACTTATATCACATAACACAACATTTCATACTTCAAATTCACATACACTTTATGTCATCATATATTGCACATCATTTCACCAATAATCATATAGCATCACATAATACTTTAATCACTTATTTCACATTTCACATTTAAAACAATTCAAACATTACATTTCAATCATTTAAACATACATATCATCGTTATATGTAATGCTCATTAGACTCACTTTCAGTTATTACTTTGTTGTGACCGAGTGTCTTTTTTATTGTCCCGTATCCATTATGGATATTGGGCTCATTAATAACTTTTCCTTATCTGTTGGGGATACAAGGCTAATTATACATAGTAAGCCAGAGGCTTTTACTAAATTCTAAGCTTTCAACTCTTTTTCACCGGCGACTCCGATCACAACTGCCTTTATATTATCATACATTCATGTAATGAAATGTATCACATATATTCAATCAATCATTTATGCTCAATTTTTGATATTCACATTCCCATTCTCATTTTTCATAAGACCATGGTTTGGCACTCAACAATCAAGTTAAATATCACTTATTATGTCAAATTCACATACAATTAGCACTTCCAATATGATATTCATACATCAAACGCCTCAAACATTCAATGTCCAGAATCAACACATTCACATCATATAACAATTCATTACAGAAATTTAAACAGAACAATCATTTAAAGTAACATCATCTAGGTTGGCTCACAGTATGCTCCAGATTAGCATTTGCTTCCAAGATTCGAAAATATCTAGATGCTGACGTTTTATCCTGTGTATCAACATCTTGCAGTGCACACATTGCACACACATTACTAATTGTACAATCACGTAAACATTCAATTGTACACATATATATATGTGTAATGTATAATGCATACTTAATTTGACTATTATGGGTATTTATCCTTAATCACATCACTTGCTCATTAATAATATCATTTGTGTATGTCAAGTTTACTCGTAGGTTCATAGCTCAAAGATCTCGGTTATTCTAACATCACAATTCAGTTATTCATCGCTTCTTTTCTAGCATCATATAATCACATAATATCCAATTTCTCATTCACCTTTACTTAATACACATCATTCATCTCATTTAAATTACATTAGCCAATATAAGATTTGCTTTCATTTCTATAACGTTTTTAAACATCTAGAATTTGTCTCATTGATATCAATCATCCATATTTAAGTTATAACTTCCATTATCACTTTAAACATATCACATATTTAATCACTTCATCCATCATCAAATTAGGTTCAATTCAAACATTATTCAAGCATAAATGCATCACAGAAAGTAACCTGGCATTTTTTTATTTCAAACCTCATATTTAGGCCATTCTAGACCCTCACGGAAACATTTTCTTTTGCCCACGATCGTGGCCTGACCCCTTATTTTCTGCACTTTTCCAGATTTCTCACTACATTTAATACCTTATGCATAGTTCATTATTCCTAGCTTAAACCCTCATCATGTCCACTTCCTTCTCAGCTCATTTCTATCTTAATATCATTCACAAAAACAAGTCATACAAGATTATGGAACATGTTCATAAAAAAAAGGACATCAAACATGTCTATACATTCATTAATGTTTCACACACAATCATCTTCTTTATCAACTTCACTTTATCTCTAAATTATCATTTATTTCTTCTCATTTTATGACCGTACACTAGCCATTTTCTTTGGCTTTAAGCTCATTCTAGTTCATCCCCATAATAACTTACAACTTATGGTCATCATACTCTCAAAAATAAAATACAACATATATGTATTCATCCATCATTTTACTGCACTCATCTTGTACATAATTTAGGTCATATACACATCTCTTTTCCCTTTTATTAACTATCAACTTCTTATCTAAACACAAATTTCACTATTAATCATCTGTAAAACAACACATAATCTATTATTGATCATTTATATGGAAACATAACACACACACACACACACACACATATATATTCTTCAATGCTCATCACTCAATCATTAACATTTATGCACACTCTCATATACCGTTTATTCTATCAATCTAATGTTATAACATTCCATAATCTAATACTGATCATAAATACAAAAGCAAGACATGGATATGTCCATTATTCATCCACGTTACATATATATTTTCAACATCTTTTTCATTATCATCCCTTCTCTTAAACTATCATCAAATATGTTTCATTTAACAAACCCATGAAGATGAATATGTTACTTACTTGATTTACCCAAGGCTTCTTCAAGAGTCTTCAAGAAACCCTAACTCCTTATGATACATGATCATTATCATAGAGGGTAGAGTAGGTTAGGTTTCATCAAGAAAAAGAGGTAGCAAGGAGTTTAAAGTAGGTAGTGATGGAAGATGCTAGCAAAGATCAATGTTTAGTGGTGAGAAGAGAGTGTCGTTGATGGAGAAGAAAATGAAGAATACAACAATGAAGAGGAGAGCATGAATTATAAACTGAAAGACAAGTAAAAGATGGTTTTTCACCCTAACCATCGTGAGTTAAAGTAAGTGGCAAGGCAATTAACTATTAGTCCATTTGTTTCCCCATTTCTAATCCAATTGTCTCCTGATTTTCTATGACATTTGTCATTAAATCTTAATGTCACTTATCAATAATTTCTACTATCATTTAACAATTAATTCTACTACTATTGTCAATTGTCTTGCCACTTGGCAATTTTTTTCTAGTCTAAAAATTACTCAGAATTTCAAAATTTTCCTAGATTTCACCAAAAATTCTAATTCATCAATAAAATATACCAAATTCATTTTCAAGATATTTCATTCACCATTCATAGTATAATCACTTTAATAAAAAATTATTTATACCCAGAAAATGTCAAATGAGTGCATAAACTCTCATTGCAATGTGTGTGAAAATCAATTCATATATGTGTGTCTGCTACTGTCATGCATGAGTACGAAATACATTTTTCTAATCTCACATTTCCATTTCTCATTTACATAAATCTAGGGTTCTAACCTTTAGTATAAAAAAGAGATTTTACATTTTTTTGCTTTATTTTATTTTATGTTATTCCCTTCTGTGTGTGTTTGTTTATCTCCTTCTCACATTGAGAATAATGTGTTGTTCAAGTGTGAAGAGGGTTGTGTGTTTTGCTTAGAGTGTGAATTTTGTATATTGTTATGTTAGTGTGTTTAGGTTGCATGTTGTCAATTGTGTGAAAGTATCGATGGCTTAGATGGAACGAAATCGATTTAATTTTAAACATAATCTATTAGGTTGTGAAGAATCGTTAGCTCGCGAAATTAGTGATCTAGGTTCTTTGGCTAAAATATGCAAGTTAATTAGGATTCAGTGTTAGTTCATCACCCTATAAGTTGTCACATTTAATAATAATTTTAGGTCTTTCGACTAAGTAACTTTGCTCGTATTTTTTAATAAAATCTAGTAGTCAAAGCAATATGCTAGGCATTAAAAAAAAGAAGAAAAATTGTTTGTAAATTTTAAATAAATAACTATTCTGTTGGCCTTCAGGTTATGAATAGAGCTAGTAGCCAATAGAAAACTTGATAAAGCTGATGATCGATATGCATCACAAATGTTTGTCTTTGCGTCAAAAGGCTATAATGATGTTCCAACTAAGCAATTTACTAAAAACATGAATTATTTGAGTAACTAAATAGACATTCATCACCAATGTTTGCCTCCATGTAAAAAGACTAGATCCATGTCCATAAAAAGTAATAAAAACCTAGTAAACTTGTAAATAGCTTAACTTTTCATGAAAATGTGCTTAGGTTTAGTTACAAAGTTTGATTGACCAAATATTTATTAATGTGTGCGTACAATTGAAAGGGATCAATAAACTTGACATTTAATTTTTAATTAATATGTATATTTAGTCTCGAATTCCTAAATGCAGATTTTTCATGTTAATAATTTGGAATAATTTGAATGATTATGTTTAAAGTTAAACGAAGTTGAAGTTGTTGCCTCATTATTGCATTGTATGCTTTATGTTTTTATGTTGTTTGTTATTTTGTTTGCTTGAGGACAAGCAAATGTTTAAGTGTGAGGATGTTGATAAGAATAAATTGCATCATGTTTTAGGGGTGTTTAGTCATTAATTCGAACATTTAGTATGTGTTTAGGTTTGAATTATGTTAGTTTGTTAGTTA
>JANZXP010115207.1:0-17675 GCA_027576715.1 Erythroxylum flavicans
TATAATGGGCCGAAACTTATTGGGCTTTAATGGAATTAGGTTTTCTCTATAAATAGAGAAAACCTAGGTCTCATAATGGTGTGACACCATTATAATACGAAACCCTAGCCACCATCAAAGAGATCAGCATGCGGCATTCGAAAGAGTTTCAGGACGTGCTAGCACACGATAGCCGCAGCCCAGATCATGCATCCTAGTGTGGATACCGGTAGAGGACATTCGCGAGTAGCAGTGTCTACGAATCCGAAAAACAACCACCAATCCGTGACAAAAGAAAAGGTATTTTGCGCATCTTGTATGTTTTCGGTTATACGTTGTGTTGTGTTATGGTCCTTTCCGTAGCGTATTGAGAATACTTGGGCCATATGCGATCCGACACCAACGAGCTATTTTGCCCACTAAAGATGCCTAGTGAGTAGGCAATTTTTCTAGTCGAAGGTGCCTAGTGAGTATGCCAACGAGTTGTTTCGCCCACTAAAGGTGCCCTACAGACTGTTTTCCTCAACGAAGATGCCTAGTAACCATGCCAAAGGACTGTTTTGCCTACCAAAGGTTTGAAAACAGGTTGTTTTTCCCACCAAAGGTGCCCAATGGGTTGTTTTGCCCACTGAAGGTGCCTAGCGATCGTGCCAACTGGCTATTTGCCCCACCGAAGTTGTTCTAATGAGTTATTTTACGTGCTGATGGTGTGCCAATGAGCCGTGTTCCCACCAAAGGTGCCCAACAGGCTGTTTTTCCTACCGAAGGTGCTTAGTGACTATAGAGACGGGCTATTTTATTTGTTAAAGGGTTGCCAACAGGCTGTTTTGCTAGCCAAAGGTTTGCAAAAGTGCTATTTTTCTTATCGAAGGTCCCTAGTGAATGGGCCAATGGGTTGTTTTGCCCACCAAAGTTGTCAATAGGCTGTTTTTCCCACTGAAAATGCCCAACAAATTATTTTGCCCACTGAACGTGCTAGCAACTATGCGAGCAGACTATTTTCCCTACCAAACGTGTGCCAAATGAAGGTGTTCCAAAGAGCTATTTTGCCTGCCAAACGTGTGCCAACATGCTGTGATTCCCACCAAAGGTGCCCAACAGGCTGTTTTTCTCATCGAAGGTACCTAGCGACTATGGTAGGAAGATGGGCAAAAGTGCTGTTTTTCCCATTGAAGGTGCCTAGTGAACAGGCCAATAGATTGTTTTGCCCACCCAAGTTGTGTCAATAGGTTGTCTTTCCCACCGAAAATGCCAAATGGACTATTTTACCCACGGAAGATGCCTAGCGATCATGGCAATGGGCTATTTGTCCCACCAAAGGTGTGCCAACAGGCTATTTTTCCCATCGAAGGTGCCTAACGAACGTGCCAAAAGGTTGTTTTGCCTATTGAAGGTGGCTATTGACTATGCCAACAGGCTGTCTTTCACACCGAAGGTACCTGGAGACCATGTCAATGGGCTATTTTGCACACCGAATGTGCATAACAATAGTGCCAACGTGTTATTTCTCCCATTATTGGTGTGCCAACGGGCTGCTTTTCTAACCGAAGGTGCCTAGTGAATTTGACAACAGGTTGTTTTACCCAACAAAGACTTCCAACAGGTTATTTCTCCCACCGAAGGTACCTTACAGACTCTTTTACTTAATGAAGGTTTCTATTGACTGTGCCAACGGGCTATTTGCCCTACCAAATGTGTGCTAACGGGTTGTGTTTGCCATCGAAGGTGGCCAACGGACTTTTTTCCCACCGATTATGTCTAGTGACCGTGCAAACATGCTATTCACCCACCAACGGTGTGGCAATGGGCTGTGTTGCCCACCGAAGGTGTGTAAACAGGTTATTTTCCCCATCGAAGGTGCCTAGTGAACATGCCAACAGGATGTTCTACCCACTGAAGGTGCTTAGTGACCGTGCTAATGGGCTGTTTTGCCCCTCAAAGGTGCCTATCAAATTTGTCAAGGGGCTATTTTGGTCACCAAAGATGTCTAGCGACCATGGTGTTTTTCCCTCTGAAGGTGTGTTGATGGGCTGTTTTTCCCACCGAAGGTGCCTAGAGAACATGCAAACGGGCTATTTTTCCCATCAATGGCACCTAGTGACCATGCTAACGGGCTATTTTACCCACCGGAGTTTTTCCAACGGGTAGTTTTGCTTGCCAAATTTGTGCCAACAGGCTCTTTTTCCCACCAAACGTACCCTACAGACTCTTTTACCCACTGAATGTTCCTAGCAACCGTGCCAATGGACTATTTGTCATACCGAATGTGTGCCAACGAGCTATGTTTGCCATCGAAGGTGGCAAACGAGCTTTTTTCCCACTGAATGTGCCTAGCAATTGTGCAAACGTGATATTCACCCACCAAAGGTGTGCCAACAGGTTGTTTTCCCACCGAAGGTATACATACAGGATGTTGTTCCCACCGAAGGTGCCTAATGAACATACCAACGGGCTATTTTACCCACTGAAGGTGCCTAACGATTGTGCCAATAGGCTATTTTGCCAACATAAGGTGTCCAGTAACCATGCAACCGTGGTGTTTTGCCGACCGAAGGTGTCCTAAAAGGTTGTTTTCTCAAGCAAGGTGTGCCAACAGGAAGTTTTTCCCACCGAAGGTGTCTAGCAAATGTGCCTATGTCCTGTGTTGCCCACCCAAAGTGTTCCAACTAGCTATTTATTCTACTGAATGTGTGCCAACGGGCTGTATTTCCCACCAAATGTGCCCTATAAACTTTGTTGCCCAAGGAAGATGCCTAGCAACCATGCCAATGGACTGTTTTGCCTATTGAAGGTTTGAAAATAGGCTATTTTTCCCACTAAAGGTGCCCAATGGGTTGTTTTTCCCACTGATGGTGCCTAGTGATCATGCCAACTGGCTATTTCCCACCAAAGGTGTTCCAACGAGCTGTTTTGCTTGCCGATGGTATGCCAACGAGCTGTGTTTCCCACCAAAGACACCTAGTAGGTTGTTTTTCACACCGGAGGTGTGACAACAGGGTACTTTATCCACCAAAGGTGTGACAACAGGCTGTTTTACTCACTGAAGGTGTGCAAAATTGTTGTTTTCCTAATGAAGGTGCCTAATGGATGAGTCAACGGGCTATTCTGCCCACCAAAATTGTGTCAACAGCTTGTTTTTCCCACCAAAAATGCCTAACGGGCTGTTTTGCCCACCAAAATTGTGTCAATGGGTTGTTTTCCCCACCAAAAATGCCTAACAAATTGTTTTGTCCACAGAAAGTGCCTAACGACCTTGCTAATAGGCTATTTCCCCCACTGATGGCGTGTCAACGGGCTATTTCCCCCGATGGTATGCCAACGGGTTGTTTTTCCCATCGAAGGTGCCTAGCGAACGTGCCAATGGTTTGTGTTGCCCATCGAAGGTGGCTGTTGACAATGTCAGCTGGTTGTTTTTCCCATCGAAGGTGCCTGGTGATTGTGCCAACGGGATATTTTACCCACCGAAGGTGCCTAGGGATAGTGCCATTGGCTGTTTCTCCCACCGAGGGTTTGCCAACAAGCTGCTTTTCCCAACAAAGGTGCCTAGCGAATTTGCCAACGGGCTCTTTTTCCCACCAAAGGTACCCTATAGACTCTTTTACCCACCGAAGGTTCCTAGCGACCATGCCAACAGGCTATTTTCCCTACTGAATGTGCGCCAACAGGCTATGTTTGCCACGAAGGTGCCCAATCGGCTTTTTTCCCACCGAATATGCCTAGCGACCTTGAAAACGTGTTGTTCACCCACCAAAGGTATGGCAATGGGCTGTGTTGCCTATCGAAGGTGTGCGAACAGGTTGTTTTCCATAACAAAGGTATCTAGTGAACACGCCAATAGGATGTTTTACCCACTGAAGGTGCTTAGTGACCGTGCCAATGGGTTGTTTTAACCCCAAAGGTGCCTAGCAAACTTGTCAATAGGCTATTTTGGCCACCAAAGATGTCTAGCAACTATGCGACCGTGGTGTTTTCCCTTTAAAGGTGTGCCGATGGGATATTTTTCCCACCGAAGATGCCTATTGAAAGTGCAAACAGGCTATTTTTCCCATCAAAGGCACCTAGTGACCGTGCCAACGTGCTGTTTCTCCCACCGATGGTGTGCCAACGAGCTTCTTTTCCCACCAAAGGTGCCTAACAAATTTTCCAGCTGGCTGTTTTGTCCACCGAATGTCTTCCAACGGCTTGTTTTACAAACCGAAGATGTGCCAACAGGCTATTTTTCCTACCTAAGGTGTCTAGTAATTGTGCAATCGTGGTGTTTTACCCACTGAAGGTGTGCCAACAGGCTATTTTCCAAAGGAAGGTGTGTCAACAGGATGTTATTCCCACCGAAGGTGCCTCGCGAATGTGCCCATGGGCTGTTTTACCAACTGAAGGTGTTCTAACCGGCTATTTATCCTACTGAAGGTGTGCCAACTGGTTATTTTTCCCACCAAAGGTTCTCTACTGATTGTTTTTCCTAACAAGGATGCCTAGCAACCATGTCAACGGACTGTTTTCCCTACCGAAGGTTTGAAAATAGGTTATTTTCCCACCAAAGGTGCCCAATGGGTTGTTTTGCCCACTGAAGGTGCCTGGAGATCGTGCCAACTGGCTATTTCCCCATCAAAGGTGTTCTAATGAGCTGTTTTGCTTATCAATGGTGTGCCAACGAGCTGTGTTTCCCATTGAAGGTACCTAACGACTGTGGCAATGGGCTACTTTATCCGCCAAAAGAGTGCCAACGGGCTGTTTTGCCCATCGAAGTTGTGTGAAAGTGCTGTTTTTCCTACCAAAGGTGCCTAATGGATGGGCCAATGGGCTATTTTGCCCAACAAAGTTGTGTCAACGAGCTACGTTTCCCATAAAAAATGCCCAACAAAATATTTTTCCCACAGAAGGTGCTTAACGACTATTCCAACGAATTATTTCCCCTACCGATGGTGTGCCAATGGGCTATTTTTCCTGTAAAAAATGCCTATCAAACGTGCCAGTGGTATGTTTTTCGCATCGAAGGTGGCTATTGATAGTGTCAATTGGTTGCTTTTCCCACCGAAGGTCTATGACGAACATGCCAACGGATTATTTTACCTACCGAAGGTGCGTAGCGACAGTGCCAATGTGTTGTTTCTCCCACGGAGGGTGTGACAATGGGTTGCTTTTCCCACCAAAGGTGCCTAACAAATTTGCCAATGAGCTATTTTGCCCACCAAAGGTGTTCCAACAGGCTATTACGCCTACCGAAGGTGTGCCAATGGGCTCTTTTTCCCACTGAAGGCCAAAGCTTCCTAGCGACTGTGCGAACGGGCTATTTGCCCTACCTAATGTGTCCCAACGGGCTGTTTTTGCCACCAAACGTGCCTAATGGGGTTTTTTCCCATCGAATGTGCCTAGCGACCGTGCAAACGTGCTGTTCACCCACTAAAGGTGTGGCAATGGGCTATGTTACCCACCAAAGGTGTGCGAACAGGTTATTTTCCCTATCGAAGGTGCCTAGTGAATGCACCAACAGGATGTTTTGCCCATTGAAGGTGCCTAGTGACCGTGCCAATGGGCTGTTTTGCCCCTCAAAAGTGCCTAGCAAACGTGTCAATAGGCTATTTTGGCCAACAAAGATGTCTAGCAGCTGTGCAATCGTGGTGTTTTTCCCTTTGAAGGTGTGCTAATGGGCTATTTTTCCCACCGAAGGTGCCTAGCGAATATGCAAACGGGCTATTTTCCCATCGAAGGCACCTAACGACAGTGCCAACGTGATGTTTCTCCCACCGAAAGTGTGCCAATGTGCTTCTTTCCCATCAAAGGTGCATAACAAATTTGCCATTGGGTTATTTTACCCACCAAAGGTTTTTCATTGGGCCATTTTACCTACCGAAAATGTGCCAATGGGCTTTTTTTCCCACCGAACGTAACCTACGGACTCTTTTACCCACCAAAGGTTCCCAGTAATTGTTCCAACGAACTATTTGTTGTATCGAACGTATGCCAATGGGTTGTGTTTGCCATCGAAGGTGCTAAATGGGTTTTTTTCCCATCGAATGTGCCTAGCGACCGTGCAAACGTGTTATTCACCCACCAAAGGTGTGGCAATGGGTTGTGTTGCCCACTGAAGATGTACCAACAGGCTATTTTTCCCACTGAAGGTGCCCAGTGAACCCGTCAATGGGCTATTTTGCCCACTTAAGGTGTTTAGTGACTATACAATGGTGGTGTTTTACCCACTGAAGGTGTGCCAATGGACTGTTTTCGTAACAAAGGTGTGCCAACAGGATGTTTCTCCCACCGAAGGTGCCTAGTGAATGTGCCCATGGGTTGTTTTGCCCACTGAAGGTGTTCCAACTAGCTATTTATTCTACCAAAGGTGTGCCAACTGGCTGTTTTTCCCATCGAAGGTGCTCTACAGACTGTTTTGCCTAACGAAGATGCCTAGCATCCATGCCAAAGGACTGTTTTGCCTACCAAGCTTTGAAAACAGGTTGTTTTCAAACTAAAGGTGCCCAATGGGTTGTTTTACCCACCGAAGGTGCCTGGCGTTCGTTCCAACTAGCTATTTCCCCAACGAAGGTGTTCCAATGAGTTCTTTTACCTGCCGATGATGTGCCAATGAACTGTGTGCCCACCAAAGGTGCCTAACTGGTTGTTTTTCTCACCTAACGTACCTAGCGACTATGGCAACGAACTACTTTATCCACCAAAAGTGTGGCAACGGGCTATTTTGCCCATCGAAGTTGTGTAAAATTGCTATTTTTCCTATCGAAGGTGCCTAATGGACGGGCCAACGGGCTGTTTTGCCCACCAAAGTTATGTCAACGGGTTGTTAATCCCACCAAAAATGCCTAACGAATTGTGTTGCATACGGAAGCTGCCTGGCGACTGTGCCAACGGGCTATTTCTCCCACCGATACCTTGCCAACGAGCTATTTCCCCCATCGATGGTGTGCCAATGGACTTTTTTTCCCATCGAAGATGCCCAGTGAACGTGCCAACAAATTGTTTTGCCCAACAAAGGTGGCTATTGACAGTGTCAACTGGCTGCTCTTCCCATTGAAGGTGCATGACGATCGTGCCAATAGGCTATTTTGCCTACCGAAGGTGCCTAGCGATAGTGCCAACATGCTGTCTCTCCTACCGAGGGTGTGCCAACGGGCTACCTGTCCCACTAAAGGTGCTTAGTGAATTTTCCAACAGTCTGTTTTGCCCACGAAAGTTGTTCCAAGGGGCTATTTTGCCTACCGAAGGTCTGCAAATGGGATCTTTTTCCCACTAAAGGTATCCTACAGACTCTTTTACCCACTGAAGGTTCCTAGCAATCGTGCGAACGGGCTATTTGCCCTGTCGAACGTGTGCCAACGGGCTGTATTTGCCATCAAGCGTGCTCAACGGGCTTTTTTCCCATCGAATGTGCCTAACGACTGTGCAAACGTGCTGTTCACCCACCAAAGGTGTAGCAATGGGCTATGTTGCCCACCAAAGGTGTGCGGCCAGCTTATTTTCCCCATCAAAGGCGCCTCGTGAACACGCCAATAGGATGTTTTGCTCGCTGAAGATGCCTAGTGATCGTGCCAATGGGCTGTTTTGCCCACTGAAGGTGCCTAGTGACTGTGCCAATGGGCTATTTTGCCCACCTAAAGTATTTAGTGACCATGCGACTGTGGTGTTTTATCTACCAAAGGTGTGTCAACGGGCTATTTTCCCAATGAAGGTGTGCCAACAGGATGTTTTTCCCATCGAAGGTGCCTAACGAATGTGCCCATGGGCAGTTTTGCCCACTAAAGGTGTTCCAATAGGCTATTTATTCTACCAAAGGTGTACCAATTGGTTGTTTTTCCCACTGAAGGTGCTTTACAGACTGTTTTTCCCATCTAAGATGCCTAGCGAACATGCCAATGGATTGTTTTGCCCATCAAAGGTGGCTATTGACAGTGTCAACTGGCTGCTCTTCCCATCAAAGGTGCGTGACGACTATGCCAACGGGTTATTTTCCCACTGAAGGTGCCTAGCGACAGCGCCAATATGCTGTCTCTCCCATCGAGGGTGTGACAACGGGCTATTTTTCGCACTAAAGGTGCCTAGTGAATTTGCCAACGAGCTATTTTGCCCACCAAAGTTGTTCCAACGGGCTATTTTGCTCGCCGAAGGTGTGCCAACAGGCTCTTTTTCCCACCGAAGGTGCGCTATAGACTCTTTCACCCACCAAAGGTTCCTAGCGATCGTGGGAACGAGCTATTTGCCTTGTCGAATGTGTGCCAACAGGCTGTATTTGCTGCTAAACATACCCAACGGGCTTTTTTTCTACCGAATGTACCTAGCGACTATGCAAACGTGCTGTTCACCTACCAAAGGTGTGGCAATGGCCTGTGTTGCCCACCAAAGATATGCAACTAGGTTATTTTCCCCATCCAAGGGGCTTAGTGAACACACCAATAGGATGTTTTGCCTACTGAAGGTGCCGACTGATCGTGCCAATGGGTTATTTTGCCCCCCAAAGGTGCCAAGCAAATGTGTCATTGGGCTATTTTAGCCACCAAAGATGTCTAGCGACAGTGCAACCAGGATGTTTTTCCCACCGAAATTATACTGATGGGCTATTTTTCCCACCAAAGGTGCCCAGTGAACATGTAAATAAGCTATTTTTCCTATCGAAAGTACCTGGTGACTGTGCCAACGAGCTATTTCTCCCACCGATGGTTTGCCAACGAGCTTCTTTTCCCACCAAAGGTTCCTAACGAATTGTCCAGCGATCTGTTTTATCCACCGAATGTCTTCCAACGGCCCATTTTACAAACCAAAGACGTGCCAATAGGCTATTTTGCCTACCTAAGGTGTCTAGTGATCGTGCAATCGTGGTGTTTTACCCACTGAAGGTGTGCCAATAGGCTATTTTCCAAAGGAAGGTGTGTCAACAGGATGTTATTCCCACTGAAGGTGCCTCGCGAATGTGCCCATGGGCTGTTTTACCAACTGAAGGTGTTCCAACTGGCTATTTATCCTACCGAAGGTGTGCTAACTGATTATTTTTCCCACCAAAGGTGCTCTACTGATTGTTTTGCCTAACGAAGATGCCTAGCAACCATGTCAACAGACTGTTTTGCCTACCAAAGGTTTGAAAATAGGATGTTTTCCCACCAAAGGTGCCCAATGGGCTGTTTTGCCCACCGAAGGTGCCCAATGGGTTGTTTTGCCCACCGAAGGTGCCTGGCGATCGTGCCAACTGGCTATTTCCCCATTAAAGGTGTTCTAACGAGCTATTTTGCCTATCGATGGTGTGCCAACAAGCTATGTTTCCCATCGAAGGTACCTAACGACTGTGGCAACGGGCTACTTTATCCGCCAAAAGTGTGCCAACGGGCCATTTTGCCTATCGAAGTTGTGCGAAAGTGCTGTTTTTCCTACCAAAGGTGCCTAATGGATGGACCAACGGGCTATTTTGCTCGCCAAAGTTGTGTCAACGAGCTACTTTTCCCATCAAAAATGCCCAACAAACTATTTTGCCCACAGAAGGTGCCTAACGACGATTCCAACGGGTTATTTCCCCTACTGATGGTGTGCCAATGGGCTAATTTTCTCGTCAAAGATGTCTATCAAACGTGCCAGTGGATTGTTTTGCCCATCGAAGGTGGCTATTGATAGTGTCAGTTGGCTGCTTTTCCCATCGAAGGTCCATGCTGACCATGCCAACGGACTATTTTGCCCATCGAAGGTGCGTAGCGACAGTGCCAATGTGTTGTTTCTCCCACGTAGGGTGTGCCAACGGGTTGCTTTTCCCACCAAAGGTGCCTAACAAATTTGCCAATGTGCTATTTTGCCCACCAAAGGTGTTCCAACGGGCTGTTATGCCTATCAAAGGTGTGCCAATGAGCTCTTTTTCCCACTGAAGGCCAAAGCTTCCTAGCGACCCTGTGCACGGGCTATTTGCCCTACCTAATGTGTCCCAACGGACTGTATTTGCCACCAAACGTGCCTAACAGGGTTTTTTCCTATCGAATGTGCCTAGCGACTGTGCAAACGTTCTGTTCACCCACCAAAGGTGTGGCAATGGGTTGTGTTACCCACCGAAGGTGTGCGAACAGGTTATTTTCCCTATTGAAGGTGCCTAGTGAATGCGCCAATAGGAAGTTTTGCCCATTGAAGGTGCCCAGTGACCGTGTCAATGGGCTGTTTTACCCCTCAAAAGTGCCTAGCAAACGTGTCAATAGGCTATTTTGGCCACTAAAGATGTCTAGCAATTGTGCAATCGTGGTGTTTTTCCCTCTGAAGGTGTGCCGATGGGCTATTTTTCCCACCGAAGGTGCCTAGTGAATGTGCAAACGGGCTATTTTTCCTATCGAAGGCACCTAACGATAGTGCCATTGTGATGTTTCGAAAGTGTACCAACATGCTTCTTTCCCATCAAAGGTGCGTAACAAATTTGCCAATGGGTTATTTTACTCATTAAAGGTTTTTTAATGGGCCATTTTACGTACCAAAGTTGTGCCAATGGGTTTTTTTTTCCACTGAACGTAACCTACAGACTCTTTAACCCAACAAAGGTTCCCAACAATCGTGCCAACAGACTATTTGTCGTATCAAACGTGTGCCAATGGGCTGTGTTTGCCACCGAAGGTACGGAATGAGCTTTTTTCCTATCGAATGTGCCTAGCGATCGTGCAAACGTGTTATTCACCCACCAAAGGTGTGGCAATGGGTTGTGTTGCCCACTGAAGATGTACCAGTAGGCTATTTTTCCCACCGAAGGTGCCTAGTGATCGTGCCAATGGGCTGTTTTGCCCACTGAAGGTGCCTAGTGACCGTGCCAATAGGCTATTTTGCCCACTTAAGGTGTTTTCTGATCGTGCGACCCTGGCATTTTACCCACTGAAGGTGTGCCAATGGACTATTTTCCTAATAAAGGTGTGTCAACAGGATGTTTCTCCCACCAAAGGTGCCTAGGAAATATGCCCATGGGTTGTTTTGCCCACTGAAGGTGTTCCAACTGGCTATTTATTCTACCAAAGGTGTGCCAACTGGCTGTTTTTCCCATCGAAGGTGCTCTACGGATAGTTTTGCCCAACGAAGATTCCTAGCATCCATGCCAACGGACTGTTTTACCTACCGAAGGTTTGAAAACAAGTTGTTTTCAAACTAAAGGTGCCCAATGAGTTGTTTTGCCCACTGAAGGTGCCTGGCATTCTTGCCAACTAGCTATTTCCCCAATGAAGGTGTTCCAACGAGCTATTTTGCCTGTCGATGATGTGCTAATGAACTATGTTCCCCACCAAAGGTGCCCAACAGGTTGTTTTTCCCACCAAAGGTACCTAGCGACTGTGGCAACCGGCTACTTTATCTGCCAAAAATGTGCCAACAGGCTATTTTTTGGATCGAAGTTATGGAAAATTGCTATTTTTCCTATCGAAGGTGCCTAATGGACAGGCCAACGGGCTGTTTTGCCTACCAAAGTTGTGTCAACGGGTTGTTTATCTCACCGAAAACATCTAACGAATTATGTTGCTCACGAAAGCTGCCTGGCGACTGTTCCAACAGGCTATTTCTCCCACCGATAGCTTGCCAACGAGCTATTTCCCCCATCAATGGTGTGCCAACGGACTGTTTTTCCCATCGAAGATGCCCAGCGAACGTGCCAACGGATTGTTTTGACCAACAAAAGTGGCCATTGACAGTGTCAACTGGCTGCTCTTCCCATTGAAGGTGCCTGATGACCGTGCCAACAGGTTATTTTGCCCACTTAAGGTGTTTAGTGATCGTGCGACCGTGGCATTTTACCCACTGAAGGTGTGCCAATGGACTATTTTCCTAATAAAGGTATGTCAACAGGATGTTTATCCCACCGAAGGTGCCTAGTGAATGTTCCTATGGGTTCTGCCCACTGAAGGTGTTCCAACTGGCTATTTATTCTATCAAAGGTGTGCCAACTGGCTGTTTTTCCCATCGAAGGTGCTCTACGGACTGTTTTGCCCAATGAAGATGCCTAGCATCCATGCCAACGGACTGTTTTGCCTACCGAAGGTTTGAAAACAGGTTGTTTTCAAACTAAAGGTGCCCAATGGGTTGTTTTGCTCACCGAAGGTGCCTGACGATCGTGCCAACTAGCCATTTCACTAACGAAGGTGTTCCAACGAGCTATTTTGCCTGCCGATGATGTGCTAATGAACTGTGTTCCCCACCAAAGGTGCCCAACAGGTTGTTTTTCCCACCAAAGGTACCTAGCGACTGTGGCAACGACTGCTTTATCCACCAAAAGTGTGCCAACAGGCTATTTTGCCCATCAAAGTTGTGCAAAATTGCTATTTTTCCTATCGAAGGTGCCTAATGGACAGGCCAACGGGCTGTTTTGCCCATCAAAGTTGTGTCGACGGGTTGTTTATCTCACTGAAAATGCCTAACGAAGTGTGTTGCTCACGAACGCTACCTGGTGACTGTGCCAACAGGCTATTTTTCCCACCGATAGCTTGCCAACGAGCTATTTCCCCCATAGATGGTGTGCCAACGGACTGTTTTTCCCATCGAAGATGCCCAGCAAACGTGCCAACAGATTATTTTGCCCAATAAAAGTGGCCATTGACAGTGTCAACTGGCTGCTCTTCCCATTGAAGGTGCCTGACGACCGTGCCGACAGGCTATTTTGTCTACCGAAGGTGCCTAGTGATAGTGCCAGCATGCTGTCTCCCACCGAGGGTGTGCCAACGGGCTACTTTTCCCACTAAAGGTGCCTAGTGAATTTGCCAACGGTCTGTTTTGCCCACCAAAGTTGTTCCAATGGGCTGTTTTGCCTACCGAAGGTGGGCCAATGGGCTCTTTTTCCCACTGAAGGTATCCTAGCAATCGTGCGAACTGGCTATTTGCCCCACCGAATGCGTGCCAACGGGATGTATTTGCCACCGAACATGCCCAACGGGCTTTTTTCCCATCAAATGTGCCTAGCGACTATGCAAACGTGCTGTTCTCCTACCAAAGGTGTGGTAATGGGCTGTGTTGCACACCAAAGGTGTGCGACCAGGTTATTTTGCCCATCGAAGGCGCTTGGTGAACACGCCAATAGGATGTTTTGCTCACTGAAGATGCCTAGTGTTCGTGCCCATGGGTTGTTTTGCCCACTGAAGGTGCCTAGTGACTATGCCAACTGGATATTTACCCCACCGAAGGTGTTCCAAGGCTATGTTGCCTATCAAAGGTGTGCCAATAAGTTGTACTTCCCATCGAAGGTGCCCACTGGCTGTTTTTCCCATTGAAGGTGCCTAGCGATTGTGGCAACGGGTTGTTTTGCCCATTAAAGGTGTGCTAACGGGTTGTTTTGCCTATCGTAAGTATGCCAAAGGGTTGTTTTTCCCACCAAAGGTTCCTAGCGATCATGCCAACGGTGTGCCAACGGGCTGTTTTTCCTACCGAAGGTACCTAGCGAATGTGGCAACGGGTTGTGTTGCCTGTCGAAGGTGTGCCATTGGGTTGTTTTTCCTACTGAAGGTGCCCAGTGAATGTGCCAACGAGCTGTTTGACTATTTTCCCCATTGAAGGTGTCTAGTGACCGTGCGACCGTCGTGTTTTTCCCACTGAAGGTATGCCAATGGGCTGTTTTCCAACCGAACATGTACAAACGGGCTGTTTTTCCCACCAAATGTTCCTAGTGAACATACTGATGGGCTATTTTGCCTATTGAAGGTGTTCCAATGGGTTATTTTACGTAATGATGGTATGCCAACGTGCTATTTTACCAGCAGAAAGTGCCCTACAAACTATTTTACCCACTGTAGATGCCTAGTGACCATTCCAACGGACTATTTTACCTACCCAAGGTGTGTAAACGGGTTATTTTTCCCACTGAAGGATGGGATGTTCTACCCATCGAAGGCGCCTAGTGATCACGCCAACTAGCTACTTACCTACTAAAGGTATGCCAATGAGCTACGTTTCTCATTGAAGCTGCCCAACGGTCAATAGTCATATGTGACTTTTGTACTAAAGAAATGCGTCGCCGTGCTCAAATGAATTAGTGAGGAGTCATCAATGTCATTTGTTATAGTCAGTCAACTTGGGAATCAAGAAACTATGATTAATCAAAGGTTGACATGTACCATGCCTTATGATTGATCTTGATATCGTGTTACAAAGGGACTGAGTTTGTAACCATGGTTACAGGTTAAATCGGATTACAGATCCTTATTTGATTTGGGTAGTCATAATGCCTTGCTAAAGGCTTTTTATGACTTATGGGCCCTGAAGTGTGATCAAGCCTATTGCCAACATCAAATGAGCCTATAGGGTCGCGCACAAAGAGTGATGTGATTTGGGCTTATTCTCTTAGGCTTAATTTATTAGGCAATGAATAAATATATATGGATATATTTATTGGGTTAGATTGAATTAAGTTGTCGGGCTTTTATTATATGAGATATAATATAGGCCGAAACTTATTAGGCTTTCATAATTCAAATAGGTTTAGGATTTTGATATTCTTATTCCTAATAGGAATAGGGATTGTAGTTTCTCTATAAATAGAGAACTTATGTCTCATTAGAAGACATACGAAAAACCCTAGTCACCTGCACCTAGCCACTCATTCTTTTTCCCGAGAGAAAAACTGTGCAGCGTTCAAAGAGTGTTTTAGAACATGCTAGCACACATTAACCCCTGCCTGGATCGTTCATCCTCACGTGGATACCGTTACAAGACATTTGCGAACTATAGGGTCAATATATCTATAAAAAATCCTAATCTGTGAGCATTAAGAGGTAATTTAGGTTACACTTCATGTTATGTTGTTTTCAGTTAATTAAGGCATAATATATAAAGTCATATGGTCCATTCCGTTGCGTATTGTGAATTCCCAGGCCATAGGTGATCCAACAAACACAATCCTTTAGCAAATCTTTAGTGGGAAACACGACCTATTGGCACAGTCGCTAAGCGTCTTTTGTTGGAAAAACCACCCGCAGGGCACTTTTGATGGGAAACATAACTAATTGGCACACCTTTGGTGGGTAAAACAGTTCGTTGGTAGGGTCGCTAGGCACCTTCAGTGGAAAAATAACTTGTTGGGCACCTTTGTGGGAAACACAGCCTGTTAGCACACCTTCGGTGGGCAAAATAGCATGTTGGGATGGTTGTTAGGCACCTTTAGCAGGAAAAACTACTTGTTGGGCACCTTTGACGGGAAACAAAGCCCTTTTGCACACCTTTGGTGTGCAAACCAACATGTTGGCACAACCGCTGGCAACCTTCATTGGGGAAAACAGTTCATTGGGCACATTCAGTGCGATAAACATCCCAGTTGCACACCTTCAGTAGGCTAAACAGAGCTTACCACACCTTTGGTGGGCAAAATAACCCAATGGGCACCTTTAGTGGGAAGCACAGCTTGTTGGCACACCTTTTAGTGGGGAAAACAACCCAGCGTGCACCTTCTGTGGGAAAGACAAGTCATTTGCACACCTTTCGGTGGGTAGAACAGAACGTTGGCATGGTTGCTAAGATCCTTCAAAAGGAAAAATAACCTGTTGGGTACCTTTCGCAGGAAACACAGCCTGTTGGCACACCTTTGATGTGAAAAACAACAATTTGGCCCGATCGCTAGGCTCCTTTGGGGGGAAAACATTCCTTGGGGCACCTTCAGTAGGATAAACATACCGTTGGCGCATCTTTGATAGGAAAAGCAACCCATTGGCACACCTTTGACGGGCAAAATAGCTTGTTAGTGCAGTCGTAATGGACCTTCAAGGGGCAAAATAGCCCAGTGGGCACCTTCGGTTGGAAACCTAGCCTGTTGGCACACCTTCAGTGGGCAAAACAACACATTGACACAGTTGATAAGCACCTTCAGTGAGAAAAATTACCCATTAGGTACCTTCGGTAAGAAACACAGCCCATTGGTATGTCTTTCTTGTGCAAAACAACATTTTGATACAGTTGCTGGACATATTTATTAGGCAAAAGAACCCATTGGTACGGTTAATAGGCACCTTCGATGGGAAACATAACCCTTTGGCACACCTTTGGAGGGCAAAACAGCATATTAGCATAGTCGCTAGCCATCTTCAGTAGGCAAAACAGCATGTTGGCATGGTCGCTAGGCACCTTCGGTAGGAAAAACTACCAGTTGGGCACCTTCGGTGGGAAACACAACCCGTTGGCACACCTTTGGTGGGCAAAACATCACATTGGGACAGTCACTAGCCACTTTTGTTAGGCAAAGCAACCCAATGGCACAATTGCTAGGCACCTTCGGAGGAAAAAATAATCTGTTGGGCACTTTTGGTACACCTTTAATAGGTAAAACAGCCCGTTGTCACATATTTGGTGGTCAAAACAACCCATTTGCACGATCACTAGGAGCCATTGATGCAAAAACAGCCTGTTGGCACACCTTTAGTGGACAAACATAGCCTGTTGGCATACCTTTGGTGGGTAAAACAACACATTGGCATGGTCGCTAGCCACCTTATTTGGGAAAAGTAGGCCATTGGTAAGGTTGTTAGGCACCTTCGGTCAGCAAATTAGCCCATTGGCAGGATTGCCCGACATCATTTTGTTAGGAAAAACAAGCCGTTGGCATCGCTTAGCTCCTTCATTAGGAAAACAGCCTGTTGGCACACCTTTGATGGGAAAAACCGCACGTTGGCACAGTTGCTGGGCACCTTTGATGGGAAAAATAACCCTTTGGCGTGGTCGCTAGGTGCCTTCAGCAGGAAAAATAGCTAGTTGGCACACATTTGGTGGGCAAAATAGCCCGTTGGCAAGGTCATTAGGCACCTTTGGTCGGAAAAATGATCTCTGAGGTGCTTTTGGTTAGAAAACAACCTGTTAGTGCACCTTCGGTAAGTAAAACAGCCTATTGGCAAATGTTTGGTGGGCAAAACAGCCCACTGGTATGGTCACTAGTCACCATAGGTTTAAAAAATATTGCGTTGGCACACCTTCGGTGGGCAAAACAACCTGTTGGCATGGCTGCTAGACACCTTTGGTGGAGAAAACAACCTATTAGGCACCTTCGATGGGTAAAATAGCCCGTTGACACATTCGCTAGGCGCCTTTGATGGGAAAAATAGCCCTTTGGCACACCTTCAATAGGAAAAAGAGCACATTGGCACACTTTCGTTCAGAAAAACAACATGTCGGTATAGTCGCTAGGCCCCTTTGGTGGGCAAAACAACCCGTTGGCACATTCTCTAGGCACGTTCGGTGGGAAAACAACCCATTAGCACACCTTCGATGGGCAACACAACCTGTTAGCATAATCGCCAGGCACCTTTGGAGGGAAAAACAACCCATTGGACACCTTTGGTGGGAAACACAGCCCATTGGTGTTGGATCGCCTATGGCCTGAGTATTCATAATACGCAACGGAATGGACCATACTACACAACAAAAAGTAGAACGAAAATCATAACACATACGAAATTACCTCTTACAGTAGATTGGTATTTGTTTTTCAGATTTGTAGACGCTGCAGTGCACGAACGTCCTCTATCGATATCCATACGAGGATGAATGATTTGGGCAGTGGCTAATGTGTGCTAGTAGGTTCCAAAACATTTTTGAATGTCGCACAATTTTTCTCTCGTAAGAAAAACAAACAGCTAGGGCTTGGTGGCTAGGGTTTTCGTATCTTCTCTAATAATACATATGTTCTCTTTTTATAGAGAAACCCTAATCCCTATTCCTATTAGGAATAAGAATATCATAATCCTAAACCTATTAGGATTATGGAAGCCCAATAAGTTTCGGCCCAT